>NW_020870027.1:27500-29090 GCF_003789085.1 Penaeus vannamei
TGTCTCTGTCTGTCTCTGTCTCTCTGTCTCTCTCTCTCTCTCTCTCTCTCTCTCTCTTCTCTCTCTCTCTCTCTCTCTCTCTCTCTCTCTCTCTCTCTCTCTCTCTCTCTCTCTCTCTCTCTCTCTTCCACTCACACTCTCTATCCCGTTGTGCGAAAACAATTTTCGTCATAAAAATAAGAAAATAATAATAATAACAATAATAATAATAAATAATAGTAATAATGATAATTAATAATAATAATAATAATAACAATAAACAGACGGACAGTAATATCGGCCAATTGTTTAGTAAATCAAATCAAATCTATTATTTTACTGGAAATTAATTTTGGTTCCGTGGCTATTTCTGTCAAAATTTCTGTTCAAGAGAATTTTCAGAGCAAAGATTTTGTCAACAAGATAGACAGATGATTCTAACATTCAACCCTCATATCTATAAGAATCATGGCACTGTATACGTACATTATAGAATAGTATAACATTGATTATATAGATGTGGTTTAGAAAGATTTAAATTCCATTTGACTTTTGAGAAAACAGTCTGTTGTGTCAGGAGATATTTTAAATTATGATAGTGTGGTGTCTCTCTCTCTCTCTCTCTCTCTCTCTCTCTCTATCTATCTATCTATCTATCTACTCACTCTCTCTCTCTCTATCTATTCTACTCTCTCTCTCTCTATTTATCTATCTATCTATCTATCTATCTTCTCTCTCTCTATCTATTCTTCTATCTATCTATCTACGCTCTCTATCTATCTATCTCGCTCTCATCTATCTCTATCTATCTCTCTCTTCTCTCTCTCTCTCTCTCTCTATCTATCTATCCATCCCTTTTCTTCTTTCTCTTCTCCCTCTCTCTATCACACACACAAAAACACACACTCATAATCATGTATATATACCAAGTGAGCAATGTTTTCCTTTAGCACTGCAATGTTTTTTTTTTTTTTTTTTTTTTTTATACCTTGCTTCCTTATTCTTAGGCTCCTTACCCCCCCCCCCCAAACTCTTATAATTATTAATTATAATGGCGATTGTAGTGCGAGCAATAACCTTTATGAATGCATGAAGAATGTGTCTCTCTTGATATTAGTCTTTAAATTTGGTCCAGAAAGTGAGCTATGAAGATTGGGGCAAAATATATTACTAGGAAAATAATAGCACCAGCTTTCGATGATTGATATACTAGTTAAAATTGGAATAAGCTTTTGTTAATTGAATATTATAGCTGCGGTGTCCGAGTGGTTAAGGAGTTGGACTCGAAATCCAATGGGCTTTGCCCGCACAGGTTCGAATCCTGTCCGCAGCGAAGTACGTATAGTTTTGTGAATAAATTATATTCTATTAAATCATTCTTCATATTTTAGTATTTATTATGATTATAATTATGGAGGATTATTGCGAACTGCATTAGGTTATAATCAATACACATAAACCTATTATTAAATTTCGTATAGTCAAAAAAGATAATAACGTGTCATTATATCATGTTAAAAATCTAACACTTTTCCTTACCTTAAAAAAATAAATAAATAAACAAATGAATAATAATTCATATGTTTTTATTACAGTCTATCAGCTGTTTTA
>NW_020870027.1:63180-65680 GCF_003789085.1 Penaeus vannamei
ATTACTGCCATTAATTTCTTTCCAACTACAACGAACTCTGTATAAAGTTCCGACTGTGTAATTCATTGATTCTGTGTAGCGTCTTACAATGTTTATGTCAGTGTTTATAAACAGATTATTTGACCTATCTATCTATTCACTGGTTTTCGCTGTCCTGAAAATTTCACCAAAGACCTTATGGCTGAGAGATAAGAAAAGTTAGTATGATGCCTCACTTTATCACCACAAAAGACTTATTTGTGTGCATGTTATAAATGTAATCATTGTAATCATTAGACACACTGTATAACGAGCAGTGATAAATGTATGGAAACACTGTCATTGTTTTAATCGCATTGTTTTAATCGTCAATCGCTACGGTACGAAATGGATATTGGTTTATAAATTATCAATGGATTTACGTGCGTTTATCTATCAACATCTGATAGACATTCTGTAAAAAAAAAAAAAAAAAAAAAAAAAAAAAAAAAAAAAAAAAAAAAAAAAAAAAAAAAAAAAAAAAAAAAAAAAAACTATTTACTTAAGTTCATTTTCCCAGACAGGTTTTAGAAGGTCTGGTTAATTGCCAATTTTACTGCCAAAAAAGTAGAGAAAAGAAAAGAAGAAAAAAGTGTTCCACGCTTCATCTCTCAGTTGAGAGAAAAATGTAAATAAATATATGGGTAAGGAAATGGCAATGACTAACTTCCGAAATAAATCAAGAATGAATATAGGAATAAAGAGAATCATGAAATAAGTAAATGTATAGATAAATGAATTAACATATAGAGAAATGAATAAGTGAATAAGTAAATGAACAAGTTAACTCCATCTGCAACAACCTTTTTGTAGGTAAATATTGATCTTGAATTGGAACTTCTTAAGATCCCCGAAAGATCTATAAAGGTTGATCTATGAGGTTGTATAATTTGAAATATAATATTACTAGTGTTATACCTGTACTTGCGGTTCTCGACCTTCCTCTCTCCTCCTCTCTCCTCTCTCTCCTCTCTCTCTCTCTCTCTCTCTCTTTCTCTCTCTCTCTATCTCCCTTCCTCCCTCTCCCTCCTCTCCCTCCCCCCCCCTCTCTCTCTCTCTCTCTCTCTCTCTCTCTCTCTCTCTCTCTCTCTCTCTTCTCTCTCTCTCTCTCTCTCTCTCTCCTCTCTCTCTCTCTCGGTTCCCCTACCCGTCTACCCTACCTGGTGACTTGCATCAGAGGAAGGAAAGGAGACTTATCCCTACCACGCGGCAGGGCGTTGCAGGGTTGCAGGGGTTCTTAAAGTAAGGTCCTTTACGACACTCAGTGACGTACGTTGGAAGTATTTTGTTTTTCACGTCCCCGTATCCACATGGGGAGGGGGGGTTATACGTTAAAATGCCGTATGATCAAAGTTTTTATTTTTTTTATTTTCGTTTTCTTTTTTTTTAATAAGGCCTAATCTAATTTTAAAAAACCGATTTCATCACATAATATCATAATCCTTGTTCTTAATTTCTTCGCTCAAATGAAAGATACATGTAAATGAGTGTGCACTTAGTAACTAATGATAATAATAATAAAAAAAAATGATTTGTAACAACCTAAATAATTAAATTACAACTGCATCTGTAACTTCTTGGATCCCAAAATATTGTACAGATATTTAACACTGGTAGACTATACTTTTGCGTGTGTTAAAACCTTTGATAAACGGCTGTTATGGACTCATATTGTGTTTATGTGGATATATGCGTCATTGATTCGATAGATAAACAGAATTATATTCGAATATTAGGGTAGAGAGCGATTTGAATTCCCCATGAAAGCGTTGAGGTTATTTTAAGAATATTGATTTATTTGACTATAGAAACATAAAAGTTTTTTTTTCGACTGTAAAATACCGTTTCAATAACATAGATAACCTTAACATGTAATCTATCAAAATCGTATGAAATTCTATCGACATTTTACTAGTATTTTACACCGAGTTAAGAAGATAGTATAATCTCTACGTCAAATACACTATTTATATACTACCCACAACTGTTAACAACGAAATTTGAATATGCTGCAGTCCACACTTCAACACGCATGTGTAAAAAGTTTGAAAAAAATAAGTGCTGTGGAAATATTTTGATGGAGTCCAAAAACAATTTTAATATTATGTTGAGAATCTTAAATACCTATTATCGGAAGGATTTAGACCTATAGCAGTAATCGTACGAAGATAATGTCAATCGGAAAAAGAGAACTTCATCCTCCTTTATAATCGATGGGAATAGCATGTGTTATTTAGAGTGCGAAGTATCTTAATTCCTTTTAATAATCGAATACCAACGTAAATATGAAAGCTCACTGCTGAATATTCGGTTTAGATCGTAATCTATGAGTAGGCCACTCTGATATTCAGAAAATGAAGAAGTATATTTCGTCTCTATTCTTCAATCTTAGCTATTTTTTACAATACGTACAGTTATTACAATATTCCTTAGTTGCTGTCTTATCCCAATTGCTTTGACCTTTTTTCTCTCTTGTTATTCA
>NW_020870027.1:103180-105680 GCF_003789085.1 Penaeus vannamei
ATTATAAAGAGAGGAGCATCTGAATGTTCAAATTAGTTTACATAATTCGAAAACTTAGAATATCTTACTATATTCTAGAGGTAATTTAGCTATGGCGGGGTTACTTTTTTTTAGCAGAATTATCATTGTTAATTTTAACTTTGATGTGGCTGTTATTTTTATCATGACTGTCGCTTTTAATAAAAAAAAAAAAAAAAAAAAAAAATCGTGGTGTATTTTTGTTATCACTGTGACCTTCACTATTGCTTTTACAATCGTTGTCGTTATTGCTATCCTTTTTGCTCTTGCTATCCGCTATTATACTATTTCTGTTGCTAGTCTTGCTACTTTTTCCTTTTGCTTTTCTTATCACTGTCAATGTATTAATTTCATTTTCTTGCTATCGTTGTTACTGTTGCCTCTCTCTTGTTACCCTTATTACTGTTAGAATTATTCTCACCATACCTATTGTAATTTTTTTTTTCCATTTTTGTTAATGCTCTTAACTTTGCTATCGCTTCTAATTATCTTTTGTTAGAATTTATGTTCCATCTAAATCTACTAATTCTTAGCAATACCGTGATTATTACTATTTCTATTTGATTTAATTGTAATACGCAATTATTTTTTTAGGCTTAGAAATACAGACTGGAGTTTCCTCAATATCACTGATGTTTAAATTCTAATTTGGAAAATTATGGTAATTTTCAAAAGAGGATCAGTTGCTGTGTATCATTACTTATCATTATGATAAAAAAAGATAAATAAATAAAATATATATTAGATATGGGATCAAATAAGTGCGTCTTTTTGTTTTTATATCTATTTATTTTTGTTTTTTAGATGTTTTTTGTTATATCAGATGCTTATACATAAATCACAAATCATAATCGCTCGAGAGTTTCCATTTCACCAAAAAAGGGAGAAAAGGGTTTAAGTCGAGAGGAGTTTTTAAGACTTTTCCTATTAATTCACTTTTTTAGTTGTTTGATATCGTTTAAGAGAGTAATTCTATAATCAACGAAGATATTAATGCTGTATATACATTTTTAGTTTTGTTCTCGTATAACGCTGAAAAAAAAAACTCGCTGTATCTATTTCGCCAATATATTCTGCTTCCAAATCCTATAAAAAATCACCCCTATCTGTTCCAACTTGTCCCCCCCCCCCGCTACTTCCCCTCTCCCCCTCCCTCCACCTGGAACTTCCCCGTCTCCCTCCCTCCCTGGAACTTCCCTCTCCCCCCTCCCCTCCCCTGGAACTTCCCCTCTCTCCCCTCCCTGGAACTTCCCCTCTCCCCTCCTCCCCTGAAAACTCCTTTCTCCCCCCCTCCCTCCCAAGGAACTTCCATCCCCCCTCCCTCCCCTGGAACTCTCCCTCCCCCTCTCCCCCCCTGGACCCTTCCCCTCTCCGACCCCTCCCTCCGCCTGGAACTTCCCCTCCCCCCCCCCTCCTGGAACCTCCCCTGGAACCCTTCCTCAACCCTCTCCCCCCTCCCCCCCTCCCCTGGAACCTCCCCCTCCCCTGGAACCTCCCCCCCTCCCCCCCCTCCTCCTTCAGGATTTCCAGTCCGTCTGTCTCCACGTGATCTTTTGGGCCTCTGGGGATGCCCTGGCTACGGCTTCCCTCCAATCTCCCTTCGCTAATGAGGGAGAGAGGCGCCGTCAGGGAGAGAAAGGGAGAGGCTTGGGGGCGGGGTGGGGGGGCGGGACGGAGGGTGGTGGGTGGGCGGAGGGTGGAGGCGGGACGGAGGGTGGGGGCGGCGGTGGGGCGGAGGGTGGGGGGGGTGGGACAGAGGGTGGAGGGCGGGACAGAGGGGGGGGGGATGGGTTATTGGGGGGGGGAGGAGAGAGAGGGCAGAAATCCTAACAAAACTCGGCTGTGGAGGTTGACTCTTTTTAAGAGCGTACGGGGGGCGTCTTCCTCGTTCGTGTCTGTCTGTCTGTCTTTCTGTCTGGTTTCTCTGTTTATTTGTTTGTATGTTTGTTTATGTGTCTGTCTAATAGTTTGTTACTCTGTCTGTTTGTCTGATTGTCTGGCTTTCTCTCTCTCTCCTCTCTCTCTCTTTCTCTCTCTCTCTCTCTCTCTCTCTCTCTCTCTCTCTCTCATCTCTTTCTCTCTCTCTCTCTCTCTCTCTCTCTCTTTCTCTCTCTCTTCTCTCTTCTCTCTCTCTCTCTCTCTCTCTCTCTCTCTCTCTCTCTCTCTCTCTCTGCTCTCTCTCTCTCTCTCTCTCTCTCTCTCTCCTCTTTCTCTCTCTATCTATCTATCTATCTGCCTGTCTCATCCCCCTTTCCCTCATATCCCATCTCTCCCTTATCCTCTCTCTCCCCCTCTCCTTCCTTTAGCGCAAGAGCAAAGGTCCAGATAAGCCAGATTTCTCTCTATGCCCCTCTCTCTTCTCTCGACTCTAATCGGATTTTTTTTCTCTCTTTATTGATGCAAAAAAAAAAAAAAAAAAAAAATCCCTGATCATTTTCTTTTAGAAATGGGAGGATTAGCGTTCCTCTGAAGCTTCGGCACG
>NW_020870027.1:138180-141630 GCF_003789085.1 Penaeus vannamei
AAAGAGTAAATAGGAGAACAAGGAAGAGGAATAATTGAGATGGAGGGAAATATGGAAAGAGTGTGATAAAGATGGGAAGTGATAGAAGGAGGAATGGGGTGATGAATATGAGAAGTGATAAAAGGAGAAAGAGGGTGATAAGAATGAGATGAAGTGAGAATTAAGCAAGAGAAGGAATAGGTGAAAGAGGGATTAAGGATGAGGAGACGGAGAGAAAATGGACTAAAAAGAGTAAATGGGAGAACAAGGAGAGGAATAATTTGAGATGGAGGGAAATAAGGGACGAGAGGGTGAAAAGATAGACGTGATAAAAGGAGTAAAAAGGAGTAAAAGAGTAAATGGGAGAACAAGGAAGAGGAATAATGGAGATGAGAGGGAAATAAGGGGAAGAGGGTGAATAAAGATGAGATGAAGTGAGAAAAGGAGGGAGAGAAGGAATAGGTGAAAGAGGATTAAGGTTGAGGAGACGGAAGAGGTAAATGGAGTAAAAGAGTAAGATGGGAGAACAAGGAAAGAATAATGGACGATGGAGGGGAATAAGGGACAGAGGGTGATAAAGAAATGAGATGAAGTGAGAAAAGGAAGGGAGAGAATGGAATCAGGTTAAAAGGGATAAAGGATGAGGAAGACGGGAGAGGAAATGGAGTGAAAAAGAGTAATAGGAGAAACAAGGCAGAGAGAATACATTTGAGATGGAGGGAAATAAGAGAAATGAGGTGATAAAGATGAGACGTGATAAAAGGAGTAAAAAAGAGTAAATGGAGAACAAGGAAGAGGAATAATTGAGATGGATGGGAAATATAAGAGAAAGAGGGTGATTAAAAGATGAGAAAGTGATACAAAGGAGTAAAAAGAGTAAGATGGGAGAAACAAGGAAGAGGAATAGATTGAAGATGAGAGGAGAAATAAGAGAAAAGGGTGATAACAGATGAGACGCGTGTTGATAAAAGGAGTAAAAAGAGTAAATGTGAGAACAGGAAGAGGAATAATTGAGATGCGAGGGGGAAATAAGAGAAAGAGGGTGATAAAGATGTTGAATGAAATGAGAAAAGGAGGGAGAGAAGGAATGGTGAAGAGGGATAAGGTGAGGAGATACGAGAGGCAAATGGAAAAAAAGAGTTAAATAGGAGAAGCAAGGAAGATGCAAATATATTGAGATGGGGGAAAATAAGAGAAAGAGGGTGATAAAGATGCAGAAGTGATAGAAGGAGGAAAGGGGTGATGAATATGAAGAAGGATAAAAGAGGAAGAGGGTGATAAATATGAGAAGCAATGAGAACAAAGAAGGAAGCAGAAGGAAAATAGGCTGAAAGAGGGATCAGGATGCAGGAGACGGGAAGAGAAATGGAGTAAAAAGAGTAAGATGGGAGAACAAGAAGTAATAATTGAGATGGGGGGAAATAGGGGAAGATGTGGATATAAATGATGAGAAGTGATAAAAGGGAGGAAGAGTGGTGATAGAGATGAGAAAGAAGTTGAGAAATAAGAAGGAAAGTAAGGAATAGGTGAAAGAGGGATAAGGATGAGGAGACGGAGCCAGGATGGAGTAAAAAGAGTAAATGGGAGAACAAGGAAGAGGGATAGATTGAGATGGAGGGAAATAAGAGAAGAGGGTGATAAAGATGAGTACGTGATAAAAGAGTAAAAAGAGTAAGTGGGAGAACAAGAAAGAAGGAATAATTTGAGATGGAGGGAAATAAGGGAAGAGTGTGATAAAGTGAATGAAGTGAGAAAAGAAGGATGAGAAGGAATAGGTGAAAGAGGGATAAGGATGAGGAGACGGAGAGGAATGAGTAAAAGAGTAAATGGGAGAACAAGAGTAATAATGAGATGGGGGAAATAAGAAGAAAGAGGGTGATAAAGATGAGAGTGATAAAAGGAAGGAAGAGGGTGAAGATATGAGAAGTGAGAAATTAACGAAGAGAAGGAATAGGTGAAGAGGGATAAGGAGAGGAGACGGGAGGGAAAATGGAGTAAAAAGAGTAAATAGGAGAATAAGGGAAGAGGAATAACTGAGATGGAGGAAATAAGGGAAGAGTGTGATAAAGATGAGACGTGATAAAAGGAGTATAAAGGAGTCAAGAGTAAATGGGAGAACAAGAAAGAAGGAATAATTGAGAGGGGGAAATAAGGAAAAGGTGATAAAAGAAAGAGAATGAAGTGAGAAATGAACAAGAGAAGGAATAGACATGAAAGAGGGATAAAGATGAGCAGGCGAGAAGAGTAAAAACGAGTAAATAGGAGAACAAGGAAGAGGAATAATTGAGATGGAGGGAAATAAGGGAAGAGGGTGATAAAGATGAGATCGAACGTTAAGAAAAAAGAAGGAAGAGAAGGAATACGGTGAACGAGGGATAAAAGATGAGAAGAATTCGAGAAAGGAATAAATAAGAGTAAAAAAGGCGAACAAAGAAAGGGAATCATAGCAAAGAAGGTAATAAAGAAATGGAAATAAACAAGGAAAGAAGAAGGAAGAGGAAAAACGAACTAAGTGAATGAAGGGCGAGGTAATAAAAACGAGAAGAAGCGAGAAAAAGAGGGAAAGGGAATAAAAAAACGAATAAGAAAGAGAAAAAGTGATAAAGGGAGGAGGAAGGAAATAGATGAGAAGACAATGAAAGAGGAACAAAAGAAATGAGGTGATAAAGATAAGAAGAAACGAGAAAAAGAGAGAAAAAAAGATGAACGAAGGAGAGGAATGGCGAAGGAGAGAAAGAGAGAAGGAAAAAACATAAGAATAAGACATGGAAAAAACAGGAAAATAAAGCGATACGGAGAAAGAAAATGAGAGAAGGAAATGATAAAAGAGTAAATAAGCACGAAACGAGAAAGAGAGGAAGAAGAGAAAGACCGAGAAAAGAGATTTAATAAGAAGAAAGGAATAAGTTAAATGAAAGAGTGAGAAAAGGTGGAAAGAAGTGAAGAGAGGAGAGAGAATGAGACGAGAGAAAGAGAGAATGAGAAACAGAAAGTGATAAATGGATTGGCAGAGAGAAAGATTCGAAGGAAATGAGGTTGAGATAAAGGAAATAAAGCGGTAATGAGAGAAGGAGAAG
Organism: Penaeus vannamei; assembly: GCF_003789085.1. Classification (NCBI taxonomy): domain Eukaryota; kingdom Metazoa; phylum Arthropoda; class Malacostraca; order Decapoda; family Penaeidae; genus Penaeus; species Penaeus vannamei. The sequence continues at coordinate 141,237 of NW_020870027.1, forward strand.
AAGAAGAAGGAGGAGAGGAGAATAGAATAATGATAATAGATGATAGTAAATAATGATAGTAATAATGTAATAGTAATAATGATGATGACAATAATAATGATAATAAATATAATATAATAATGATATAGATAAAAATAATAATAATAATGATAATAATAATAATAATGATTAATTAATAATAATAATAATATAATATAATAATAATAATAATAAAATAATAATATAATAATAATAATAATAATGATAATAACAATAATACAATAATAATGATAATAATAATAATAATAATAATAATAATAATAATAATAATAATAATAATAACTGATAATAATAATAATAATCGATCATAATAATAATAATAAAAAAAATAATAAAAATAATAATGATAACAATA
>NW_020870027.1:141892-164392 GCF_003789085.1 Penaeus vannamei
AGGAGCTGCCTGCCAAGGAACCGTCGGAGGAGCTGCCTGCAAGGAATGTCGGAGGAGCTGCCTGCCAAGAACCGTGGAGGAGCAGCCTGCCAAGGAACCATCGGAGGAGCTGCCTGCCAAGGAACCGTCGGAGGAGCTGCCTGCCAAGGAACCGTCGAGGAGCTGCCTGCTGTCGGAGGAGCTGCCTGCCAAGGAACCGTCGGAGAGCTGCCTGCGGAACCGTCGGAGGAGCTGCCTGCCAAGGAACCGTCGGAGGAGCTGCCTGCCAAGGAACCGTGGAGGAGCTGCCTGCCAGGAACCGTCGGAGGAGCTGCCTGCCAAGGAACCGTCGGAGGAGCAGCCTTCGGAGAGCTGAAGGTCGGAGGAGCTGCCTGCCAAGGAACGTCGGAGGAGCTGCCTGCCGAGGAACCGTCGGAGGAGGAAGGAACCGTCGGAGGAGAAGGACGTCGGAGGAGCTCTGCCAAGGAACCGTCGGAGGAGCTGCCTGCCAGGAACGTCGGAGGAGCTGCCTGCCAAGGAACCGTCGGAGGAGCTGCCTGGACCCTGCCTGCCAAGGAACCGTCGGAGGAGCTGCCTGCCAAGGAACCGTCGAGGAGCTGCCTGCAAGGAACCGTCGGAGGAGCTGCCTGCCAAGGAACGTCGGAGGAGCTGCCTGCCCGTCGGAGGAGCTGCCTGCCAAGGAACCGTCGGAGGAGCTGCCTGCCGCCGTCGGAGGAGCTGCCTGCCAAGGAACCGTCGGAGGAGCTGCCAAGGAGTCGGAGGAGCTGCCTGCCAAGGAACCGTCGGAGGAGCTGCCCGAGGAACCGTCGGAGGAGCTGCCTGCCAAGGAACCGTCGGAGGAGCTGCCTGCCAAGGAACGGAGGAGCTGCCTGCCAAGGAACCGTCGGAGGAGCTGCCTGCAAGGAACCGTCGGAGGAGCTGCCTGCCAAGGAACCGTCGGAGGAGCTGCCTGCCAAGGAAGGAACTCGGAGGAGCTGCCTTCCAAGGAACCGTCGGAGGAGCTGCCTGCAAGGAACCGTCGAGGAGCTGGCCAAGGAGGTAGCTGCCTTGAGGTGAACCGTCGGAGAGCTGCTGCCAGGAACCGTCGGAGGAGCTGCCCTGCTCAAGGAACCGTTCGGCGCGCTATGATGAATATGGAGCTTCGCTCGGTGATGGAACGCTGCCGTGTCCAAGAACCAGTCGTCGATGAAGGCTGCGTCTGCTCGCGCGCATCCGAACGGAGCTTCGGGCTGCCAAGGAACCGTCGTGGAGCGAGCTGTCTTTGACAGGAGGTGTTGTGATCGCCTCGCCTTGCTCAAGAACCGGTCATGGTAGTAGTTGTCCTCCCGCGCTTGAGGAGCTGCTGCTAGACGCGTCGGGAGGAGCTGCCTGCCAAGGAACCGTCGGAGGAGGTATAAGTCCTGTCCATCTAGTGAGATAGAGTGTTCTGGTGCACAAGTACGCTGCTCGGGTCTCGCATTCTAGAAATACGTCAGGCTAGCTAGTCGTGCCACACGAAGCAAGAGAGAAGGCGCTCTTCTCCTCAAACGTCGATACACTCGTCCGTGAGAGAGCTCCTGTACTAAGGACATGTCGGAGGAGCTGCCCATACTACTCGTCGGTGTACATAGCTGGCCTGCCGAAGGAACGCGTCGAAGCTGCGCAACTGCTTTGCCTGCCAAGGAACCGTCGGAGGAGCTGCCTGCCAAGGAACCGTCGGAGGAGCTCCTGCAAAGGAACCGTCGGAGAGCTGCCTGCCAAGGAACCGTCGGAGGAGCTGCCTGCCAAGGAACTCGGGAGGAGCTGCCTGCCAAAGAACCGTCGGAGGAGTTGCCTTCCAAGGAACCGTCGAGGAGCTGCTGCCAAGGAACCGTCGGAGGAGCTGCCCAAGGAACCGTCGGAGGACCAAGGAACCGTCGGAGGAGCTGCTTCCAAGGAACCGTCGGAGGAGCTGCTTCCAAGGAACCGTCGGAGGAGCTGCTGCCAAGGAACCGTCGGAGGAGCGGAACGTCGGAGGAGCTTCTGGAACCGTCGAGGAGCTGCTGCAAGGAACCGTCGGAGGAGAAGGAACCGTCGGAAGGAGCTGCTTCCAAGGAACGTCGGAGGAGCGTCCTTCCAAGGAGCCGTCGGAGGAGCTGCTGCCAAGGAACCGTCGAGAGCTGAAGCCGTCGAAGGAGCTGCTTCCAAGGAACCGTCGGAGGAGCTGCCTGCAAGGGAACCGTCGGAGGAGCTGCCTGCCAAGGAACCGTCGGAGGAGCAGCCTGCCAAGGAACCGTCGGAGGAGCTGCCTTCCAAGGACATGTCGGAGGAGCTGCCTGCCAAGGAACCGTCGGAGGAGCAGCCTGCCAAGGAACCGTCGGAGGAGCTGCCTGCCAAGGAACCGTCGAGGAGCCCTGCCAAGGAACGTGGAGGAGCTGCCTGCCAAGGAACCGTCGGAGGAGCTGTCTGCCAAGGAACCGTCGGAGGCCCACCGTTACAGGCCCGCTTGTCGAGTTGGTTGGTGGAGGTTGTCCACCCGAACGATCAGCTTGGCGTGAATTGCCGCTCTAGGACCTGAAGGGCATTGACCGTCAGGAGAGCTGGTCCTCCTATAGTGTGTTGTGTGTGTGTGTGTGTGTGTGTATGTAGGAGCTGCCTGCCAAGGAACCGCTAGGAGCCTGCCAAGGAACCGTCGGAGGAGCTGCCTGCCAAGGAACGTGTCGAGGAGCTGCCTGCAAGGAACGTCGGAGGAGAAGGAACCGTCGGAGGAGCTGCCTGCCAAGGAACCGTCGAGAGCTGCCTGCCAAGAACCGTCGGAGGAGCTGCCTTCCAAGGAACGTCGGAGGAGCTGCCTGCCAAGGAACCGTCAGGAGCCCTGCAAGGAACTCGGAGGAGCTGCCTGCCAAGGAACCGTCGGAGGAGCTGCCTGCCAAGGACCGTCGGAGGAGCTGCCTGCCAAGGAACGTGTCGGAGGAGCTGCCTGCCAAGGAACCGTCGGAGGAGCTGCCTGCAAGGAACCGTCGGAGGAGCTGGCCTGCCAAGGAACCGTCGGAGGAGCTGCCTTCCAAGAACCGTCGGAGGAGCTGCCTGCAAGGAACGTCGGAGGAGCAGCCTGCCAAGGAACCGTCGGAGGAGCTGCCTGCCAAGGAACCGTCGGAGGAGCTGCCTGCCAAGGAACCGTCGGAGGAGCTGCTGCCAAGGAACCGTCGGAGGAGCTGCCTGCCAAGGAACCGTCGGAGGAGCTGCCTTCCAAGGAACCGTCGGAGGAGCTGCCTGCCTGCTGCCAAGAACCGTCGGAAGCTGCCTGCCAAGGAACCGTCGAGGAAGAAAGGAAATGTCGGAGAGCTGCCTTCGGAGGAGCAGCCTGCCAAGGAACCGTCGGAGGAGCTGCCCAAGGACCGGAAGCTGAAGGAACCGTCGGAGGAGGAGTCGGAGGAGCTGCCTGCCAAGGAACCTCGGAGGAGCTGCCTCCAAGGAGTCGGAGGAGCTGCCTGCCAAGGAACCGTCGGAGGAGCTGCCTGCCAAGGAACCGTCGGAGAGCTGCCTGCCAAGGAACCGTCGGAGGAGCTGCGGACAAGGAAGGACCGTCGGAGGAGCTGCCTGCCAAGGAACCGTCGGAGGAGCTGCCCTGCCAAGGACCGTCGGAGGAGCTGCCTGCCAGGAACCGTCGGAGGAGCTGCCTGCCCGAGGACCTGAAGGAACCGTCGGAGGAGCTGCCTGCAAGGAACCGTCGGGAGCCCTGCCAAGGAACCGTCGGAGGAGCTGCTTCCAAGGAACGTCGGAGGAGCTGCCAAGGAACCGTTGTTCCAAGGAACCGTCGGAGGAGCTGCCTGCCAAGAACCGTCGGAGGAGCTGCCTGCCAAGCATGTCCTGCCTGCCAAGGAACCGTCGGGAGGAGCAGCCTGCCAAGGAACGTGGAGAGCTGCCTGCCAAGGTCCGTGTCGGAAGGAGGGACGTGTCGGGAGCTGCCTGCCAAGGAACCGTCGGAGGAGCAAGAACCGTCGGAGGAGCTGCCTGCCAAGGACCGTTCGGAGGAGCTGCCTGCCAAGGACCGTAGGAGGAAGCTGCCTGCCAAGGAACCGTCGGGAGGAGCTGCCTTCCAAGGGAACCGTCGGGAGGAGCTGCCTGCTAAGGAACCGTCGGAGGAGCTGCCTGCCAAGGAACCGTCGGAGCAGCTGCCAAGGAGCAGCCTGCCAAGGACGTGTCGGAGGAGCTGCCTACCAAGGAACCGTCGGAGGAGCTGCCTGCCAAGGAACCGTCGGAGGAGCTGCCTTCCAAGGAACCGTCGGAGGAGCTGCCTTCCAAGGACATGTCGGACTGCCTGCCTCGAGGAGCAAAGGAACCGTCGGAGGAGCTGCCTGCAAGGAACCGTCGGAGGAGCTGCCTGCCAAGGAACCGTCGGAGGAGCTGCCTTGCCTGCCAAGGAACCGGAGGAGCTGCGGGAGGAGGAGCTGCCTGCCAAGGAACCGTCGGAGGAGCCCTTGACCGGAGGAGGTTGTCGTCGAGGAGCTGCCTGCCAAAACCGTCGGGGAGCTGAACCGTCGGAGGAGCTGCCCTCGAGGAGGAGGAACCGTGGAGGAGCTGTCTTCCAAGGAACCGAGGAGCTGCCTTCCAAGGAACCGTCGGAGGAGCTGAAGGAATCGTCGGAGGAGCTGTCTTCCCAAGGACTGTCGGACCGTCGGAGGAGCTGTCTTGTCGGAAGGAGCTGTCCTTCCAAGGAACCGTCGGAGGAAGCTGTCCCTTCCAAGGAACCGTCGGAGGAGCTGTCTTCCAAGGAACCGTCGAGGAGCTGTCTTCCAAGGAACCGTCGGAGGAGCTGTCTTCCAAGGAACCGTCGGAGGAGCTGCCTCCCAAGGAACCGTCGGAGGAGCTGCCTGCCAAGGAACCGTCGGAGGAGCAGCCTGCCAAGGAACCGTCGGAGGAGCTGCCTGCCAAGGAATCGTCGGAGGAGCTGCCTGCCAAGGAACGTCGGAGGAGCCGTGCCAAGGAACCGTCGGAGGAGCTGCCTGCCAAGGAACCGTCGGAGGAGCTGCCTGCCAAGGAACCGTCGGAGGAGCTGCCTGCCAAGGAACCGTCGGAGGAGCTGTCTTCCAAGGAACCGTCGGAGGCCACCGTTACAGGCCCGCTTGTCGAGTTGGTTGGTGGAGGTTGTCCACCCGAACGATCAGCTGGCGTGAATTGCCGCTCTAGGACCTGAAGGGCATTGGACCGTCAGGAGAGCTGGTCCTCCTATATATATATATATATATATATATATATATATATATATATATATATATATATATATATATGTGTGTGTGTGTGTGTGTGTGTGTGTGTGTGTGTGTGTGTGTGTGGATGTATAGGAGCTGCTTAGGAGCTGCCTGCCAAGGAACCGTCGGAGGAGCTGCCTGCCAAGGACGTGTCGGAGGAGCTGCCTGCCAAGGAAAGGAGCTGCCCAAACCGTCGAAGGAACGCGAGAGCTGCCTGCCAAGGAACCGTCGGAGGAGCTGCCTGCCAAGGACATGTCGGAGGAGCTGCCTGCCAAGGAACCGTCGGAGGAGCAGCCTGCCAAGGAACCGTCGGAGGAGGCTGCCTGCAAGGAACCGTCGGAGGAGCTGCCTGCCAAGGAACCGTCGGAGGAGCTGCCTACCAAGGACGTGTCGGAGGAGCTGCCTGCCAAGGAACCGTCGGAGGAGCTGCCTGCCAAGGAACCGTCGGAGGAGCTGCCTGACAAAGAACCGTAGGAGGAGCTGCCTGCCAAGGAACCGTCGGAGGAGCTGCCTTCCAAGGAACCGTCGGAGGAGCTGCCTGCTAAGGAACCGTCGGAGGAGCAGCCTGCCAAGGAACCGTCGGAGGAGCAGCCTGCCAAGGAACCGTCGGAGGAGCAGCCTGCCAAGGACGTGTCGGAGGAGCTGCCTGCCTCGGAGGAGCTGCCTGCCAAGGAACCGTCGGGGAGCTGCCTGCCAAGGAACCGTCGGAGGAGCTGCCTTCCACGTCGGAGGAGCTGCCTGCCAAGGAACCGTCGGAGGAGCTGCCTGCCAAGGGAACCGTCGAGGAGCTGTCTTCCAAGGAACCGTCGGAGGAGCTGCTGCCAAGGAATCGTCGGAGGAGCTGCCTGCAAGGAACCGTCGAGGAGCCCTGCCAAGGAACCGTCGGAGGAGCTGCCTCCAAGGACATGTCGGAGGAGCTGCTGCCAAGGAACCGTCGGAGGAGCAGCCTGCCAAGGAACCAGGAGAGCTGCTTTCCAAGGAACCGTCGGAGGAGCTGCCTGGAACCGTCGGAGGAGCTGCCTGCCAACCGTCGGAGGAGCTGTCTTCCAAGGAACGTCGGAGCCACCGTTACAGGCCCTGTCGAGTTGGTTGGTGGAGGTTGTCCACCCGAACGATCAGCTGGCCGTGAATTGCCGCTCTAAGGACCTGAAGGGCATTGGACCGTCAGGAGAGCTGGTCCTCCTATATATATATATATAATATTATATTTATATATATATATATATATATTAATATATAATATATATATATATATGTGTGTGTGTGTGTGTGTGTGTGTATGTATAGGAGCTGCTTGCCAAGGAACCGTCGTAGGAGCAGCCTCGCCTGCACAAAGGATGCCGGAGGAGCTGCCTGCCAGGAGGAAGGAACCGTCGGGAGGACTGCCTGCCAAGGAACCGTTAGAGCTGCCTGCCAAGGAAACCGTCGGAGGAGCTGCCTGGACCGGACTGCCTGAACAAGGAAACCGTCGGAGGAGCAGCCTGCCAAGGAACCATCGGAGGAGCTGCCTGCCAAGGAACCGTCGAGGAGCTGCTGCCAAAGGAACCGTCGGAGGAGCTGCCTACCAAAAGGAGTGTAGCGGAAGGAGCTGTTCTGCCAAGGAACCGTCGGAGGAGCTGCCTGCCAAGGAACCGTCGGAGGAGCTGCCTGACAAAGAACCGTAGGAGGAGCTGCCTGCCAAAGGAACCGTCGGAGGAGCACTGCCTTCCAAGGACATGTCGGAGGAAGCTGCCTTGACAAGGANAGGAACCGTCGCGGAGGAGCTGCCTGCCGGAATCGTCGAGGAGCTTGCCTGCCGAGGAGGAACCGTCGGAGGAAGCTGCCTGCCGAGGAAACCGTCGGAGGAGCTGCCTGCCGAGGAACCGTCGGAGGAGCTGCCTGCCGAGGAACCGTCGGAGGAGCTGCCTGCCGAGGAACCGTCGGAGGAGCTGCTGCCGAGGAACGTCGGAGGAGCTGCTGCCGAGGAACCGTCGGAGGAGCTGCCTGCCGAGGAACCGTCGGAGGAGCTGCTGCCGAGGAACCGTCGGAGGAAGCTGCCTGCCGAGGACCGTCGGAGGAGCTGCTGCCGAGGAACCGTCGGAGCTCTGCCGAGGAACCGGAGGAGCTGCTGCCGAGGACCGTCGGAGGAGCTGCCTGCCGAGGAACCGTCGGAGGAGCTGCCTGCGAGGAACCGTCGGAGGAGCTGCCTGCCGAGGAACCGTCGAGGAGCTGCCTGCCGAGGAACGTCGGAGGAGCTGCCTGCGAGGAAGGAGCTGCCTGCCGAGGAACCGTCGGAGGAGCTGCCTGCCGAGGAACCGTCGGAGGAGCTACCTGCCGAGGAACCGTCGGAGGAGCTGCCTGCCGAGGAACGTCGGAGGAGCTGCCTGTCGAAGGAACCGTCGGAGGAGCTGCCTGCCGAGGACCGTCGGAGGAGCTGCCTGCGAGGAACCGTCGGAGAGCTGCTGCCGAGGAACGGAGGAGCTGCCTGCGAGGAACCGTCGGAGGAGCTGCTGCCGAGGAACCGTCGGAGGAGCTGCCTGCCGAGGAACCGTCGGAGGAGCTGCCTGCCGAGGAACCGTCGGAGGAGCTGCCTGCCGGAACCGTCGGAGGAGCTGCCTGCCGAGGACCGTCGGAGGAGCTGCCTGCCGAGGAACCGTTGCCTGCCGAGGCGTCGAGGACGAGGAACCGTCGGAGGAGCTGCCTGCCGAGGAACCGTCGGAGGAGCTGCCTGCCGAGGAACCGTCGGAGCTGCTGCGAGGAACCGTCGGAGGAGCTGCTGCGAGGAACCGTCGAGGAGCTGCCTGCGAGGAACCGTCGGAGGAGCTGCCTGCGAGGAACCGTCGAGGAGCTGCCTGCCGAGGAAACCGTCGAGGAGAGAACCGGAGGAGCCTGCGAGGAACGTCGGAGGAGCTGCCGAGGAACCGTCGGAGGAGCTGCCTGCCGAGAACCGTCGAGCCGAGGACCGTCGGAGGAGCTGCCTGCGAGGAACCGTCGGAGGAGCTGCCTACCGTCGGAGGAGCTGCCTGCCGAGGAACCGTCGGAGGAGCTGCCTGCCGAGGAACGTCGAGGAGCTGCCTGCCGAGGAGGAACCGAGGAACGTCGGAGGAGCTGCCTGCCGAGGCGTCGGAGGAGCTGCCTCGGAGGAGCTGCTGCCGAGGAAGGAGGAGCTGCCTGCCGAGGAACCGTCGGAGGAGCTGCCTGCCGAGGAACCGTCGGAGGAGCTGCCTGCCGAGGAAACGTCGGAGGAGCTGCTGCCGAGGAACCGTCGGAGGAGCTAGGAACCGTCGAGGAGCTGTCGAGGAACCGTGTGCCTGCCGAGGAACCGTCGGAGGAGCTGCCTGCCGAGGAACCGTCGGAGGAGCTGCCTGCCGAGGAACCGTCGGAGGAGCTGCCTGCCGAGGAACCGTCGGAGGAGCTGCCTGCCGAGGAAGGAGCTGCCTGCGAGGAACCGTCGGAGGAGCTGCCTGCCGAGGAAGAGGAGCTGCCTGCCGAGGAAGAGGAGCTGCCTGCCGAGAAACCGGAGGAGCTGCTGCCGAGGAACCGTCGAGGAGCTGCCTGCCGAGGAACCGTCGGAGGAGCCCTGCCGAGGAACGTCGGAGGAGCTGCCTGCCGAGGAAGGAGCTGCCTGCCGAGGAACCGTCGAGGAGCTGCCTGCCGAGGTCGGAGGAGCTGCCTGCGAGGGAGCTGCCTGCCGAGGAACCGTCGAGGAGCTGCCTGCCGAGGAACGTCGGAGGAGCTGCCTGCCGGAACCGTCGGGAGCTGCTGCGAGGAAGGAGGAGCTGCCTGCCGAGGAACCGTCGGAGGAGCTGCCTGCCGAGGAAGGAGGAGCTGCCTGCCGAGGAACCGTCGGAGGAGCTGCCTGCCGAGGAACCGTCGAGGAGCTGCCTGAGGAAGGAGGAGTCGTCGGAGGAGCTGCTGCCGAGGAATCGTCGGAGGAGCTGCCTGCCGAGGAACGTCGGAGGAGCTGCCTGCGAGGAACCGTCGGAGGAGCTGCCTGCCGAGGACCGTCGGAGGAGCTGCCTGCCGAGGAAAGAGGAGGAGCTGCTGCCGAGGAAGTCGGAGCCTGCCGAGGAACGCTGCCCGGAGAGCTGCCTGCCGAGGAACGTCGGAGGAGCTGCCTGCCGAGGAACCGTCGGAGGAGCTGCCTGCCGAGGAACCGTCGGAGGAGCTGCCTGCCGAGGAATCGGAGGAGCTGCCTGCCGAGGAACCGTCGGAGGAGCTGCCTGCCGAGGAACCGTCGGAGGAGCTGCCTGCGAGGAACCGTCGGAGGAGCTGCTGCCGAGTCGGAGGAGCTGCCTGCCGAGGAACGGAGGAGCTGCCTGCCGAGGAACCGTCGGAGGAGCTGCCTGCGAGGAACGTCGAGGAGAGAACCGTCGGAGGAGCCTGCCGAGGAACCGTCGTGAACCGTCGGAGGAGCTGCCTGCCGAGGAACCGTCGGAGGAGCTGCCTGCCGAGGAACCGTCGAGGAGCTGCTGCCGAGGAACCGTCGAGGAGCTGCCTGCCGAGGAACCGTCGAGGAGCTGCTGCCGAGGAACCGTCGAGGAGCTGCCTGCCGAGGAACCGTCGGAGGAGCTCTGCCGAGGAACCGTCGGAGGAGCTGCCTGCCGAGGAACCGTCGGAGGAGCTGCCTGCCGAGGCGTCGAGGAGCTGCCTGCCGAGGAACCGTCGGAGGAGCCTGCCGAGGAACCGTCGAGGAGCTGCCTGCGAGGAACCGTCGGAGGAGCTGCCTGCCGAGGCGTCGAGGAGCTGCTGCCGAGGCGTCGCTGCCGAGGACCGTCGGAGGAGCTGCTGCCGAGGAACCGTCGGAGGAGCTGCCTGCCGAGGAACCGTCGGAGGAGCTGCCTGCCGAGGAACCGTCGGAGAGCTGCCTGCCGAGGAACCGTCGGAGGAGCTGCCTGCCGAGGAAGAGGAGCCTGAGGAACCGTCGGAGGAGCTGCCTGCCGAGGAACCGTCGGAGGAGCTGCCTGCCGAGGAGGACCGAGGAACCGTCGAGGAGCTGCTGCCGAGGAACCGTCGGAGGAGCTGCCTGCCGAGGCGTCGGAGGAGCTGCTGCCGAGGAACCGTCGGAGACCTCGGAGGAGCTGCCTGCGAGGAACCGTCGGAGGAGCTGCCTGCCGAGGACCGTCGGAGGAGCTCCTGCCGAGGAACCGTCGGAGGAGCTGCCTGCCGAGGCGTCGGAGGAGCTGCCTGCCGAGGCGTCGGAGGAGCTGCCTTCGGAGGAGCTGCCTGCCGAGGAAGGAGGACTGCCGAGGAACGTCGGAGGAGCTGCCTGCCGAGGAACCGTCGGAGGAGCTGCCTGCCGAGGAACCGTCGGAGGAGCTGCCTGCCGAGGAACCGTCGGAGGAGCTGCCTGCCGAGGAACCGTCGGAGGAGCTGCCTGCGAGGAACCGTCGGAGGAGCTGCCTGCCGAGGAACCGGAGGAGCTGCCTGCCGAGGAACGTCGGAGGAGCTGCCTGCGAGGAACCGTCGGAGGAGCTGCCTGCCGAGGAACCGTCGAGGAGCTGCCTGCCGAGGAAGGAGGAGCTGCCTGCGAGGAACCGTCGGAGGAGCCTGCCGAGGAAACTGCCGAGGAACGTCGGAGGAGCTGCTGCCGAGGAACGTCGGAGGAGCTGCCTGCCGAGGAACCGTCGGAGGAGCTGCCTGCCGAGGAACCGTCGGAGGAGCTGCCTGCGAGGAACGTCGGAGGAGCCTGCCGAGGAACCGTCGGAGGAGCTGCCTGGAGGAACCGTCGGAGGAGCTGCCTGCGAGGAACGTCGGAGGAGCTGCTGCCGAGGAAGGAGCTGCTGCCGAGGACCGTCGGAGAGCTGCCTCGGAGGAGCTGCCTGCCGAGGAACCGTCGGAGGACTGCCTCGTCGGAGGAGCTGCCTGCCGAGGACCGTCGGAGGAGCTGCCTGCCGAGGAACCGTCGGAGGAGCTGCCTGCCGAGGAACCGTCGGAGGAGCTGCCTGCGAGGAACCGTCGGAGGAGCTGCCTGCCGAGGAACCGTCGGAGGAGCTGCCTGCCGAGGAACCGTCGGAGGAGCTGCCTGCCGAGGAAGGAGCTGCCTGCGAGAACCGTCGGAGGACCTGCCGAGGAAGTCGAGGCTGCCTGCCGAGGAACCGTCGGAGGAGCTGCCTGCCGAGGCGTCGGAGGAGCTGCCTGCCGAGGAACCGTCGGAGGAGCCGAGGAAGAGGAGCCGAGGAACCGTCGGAGGAGCTGCCTGCCGAGGAACCGTCGGAGGAGGAGGAAAACCGTCGGAGGAGCCTGCCGAGGAACCGTCGGAGGAGCTGCTGCCGAGGAACCGTCGGAGGAGCTGCCTGCCGAGGAACCGTCGGAGGAGCTGCTGCCGAGGAACCGTCGGAGGAGCTGCTGCCGAGGAACCGTCGGAGGAGCTACCTGCCGAGGAACCGTCGGAGGAGCTGCCTGCCGAGGAACGTCGGAGGAGCTGCCTGCCGAGGAAGGAGGAGCTGCTGCCGAGAACCGTCGAACCTCGTCGGAGGAGCTGCCTGCGAGGAAGAGGAGCTGCTGCCGAGGAACCGTCGGAGGAGCTGCCTGCCGAGGAAGGAGCTGCCTGCCGAGGAACCGTCGGAGAGCTGCCTGCCGAGGAACCGTCGGAGGAGCTGCCTGCCGAGGCGTCGGAGGAGCCGAGGAACGTCGGAGGAGCTGCCTGCGAGGAACGTCGGAGGAGCTGCCTGCCGAGGAACCGTCGGAGGAGCTGCCTGCCGAGGAACGTCGGAGGAGCTGCCTGCCGAGGAACCGTCGAGGAGCTGCCTGCCGAGGAACCGTCGGAGGAGCTGCCTCGAGGAACCGTCGGAGGAGCTGCCTGCCGAGGAACCGTCGGAGGAGCTGCCTGCCGAGGAACCGTCGGAGGAGCTGCCTGCCGAGGAACCGTCGGAGGAGCTGCCTGCCGAGGAACCGTCGGAGGAGCTGCCTGCCGAGGCGTCGGAGGAGCTACCTGCCGAGGAACCGTCGGAGGAGCTGCCTGCCGAGGAACCGTCGGAGGAGCTGCCTGCGAGGAACCGTCGGAGGAGCTGCTGCCGAGGAACCGTCGGAGGAGCTGCCTGCCGAGGAACGTCGGAGGAGCTGCCTGCCGAGGTCGGAGGAGCTGCCCTGCCGAGGAACCGTCGGAGGAGCTGCCTGCCGAGGAATCGAGCTGCTGCGAGGAACCGTCGGAGGAGCCTGCCGAGGAACGTCGGAGGAGAGGAACCGTCGGAGGAGCTGCCTGCCGAGGAACCGTCGGAGGAGCTGCCTGCCGAGGAACCGTCGGAGGAGCTGCCTGCCGAGGAACGTCGGAGGAGCTGCCTGCGAGGAACCGTCGAGCTGCCTGCCGAGGAAGGGAGCTGCCTGCCGAGGAACCGTCGGAGGAGCTGCCTGCCGAGGAACCGTCGGAGGAGCTGCCTGCCGAGGAACCGTCGGAGGAGCTGCCTGCCGAGGAACCGTCGGAGGAGCTGCCTGCCGAGGAACCGTCGGAGGAGCTGCCTGCCGAGGAACCGTCGGAGGAGCTGCCTGCCGAGGAACCGTCGGAGGAGCTGCCTGCCGAGGAACCGTCGGAGGAGCTGCCTGCCGAGGAACCGTCGGAGGAGCTGCCTGCCGAGGAACCGTCGGAGGATGCCGAGGAACCGTCGGAGGAGCTGCCTGCGAGGAAACGTCGGAGGAGCTGCCTGCCGAGGAACCGTCGGAGGAGCTGCCTGCGAGGAACCGTCGGAGAGCTGCCTGCCGAGGAAAGGAGCTGCTGCCGAGGTCGGAGGAGCTGCCTGCGAGGAACCGTCGGAGGAGCTGCTGCGAGGAACCGTCGGAGGAGCTGCCGAGGAACCGTCGGAGGAGCTGCCTGCCGAGGAAGGAGGAGCTGCCTGCCGAGGAACCGTCGGAGGAGCTGCCTGCGAGGAACCGTCGGAGGAGCTGCCTGCGAGGAACGTCGGAGGAGCTGCCTGCCGAGGAACCGTCGGAGGAGCTGCCTGCCGAGGAACCGTCGGAGAGCTGCCTGCCGAGGAACCGTCGAGGAGCTGCCTGCCGAGGAACCGTCGGAGGAGCTGCCTGCCGAGGCGTCGGAGGAGCTGCCTGCGAGGAAAGAAGGAAGGAGCTGCCTGCCGAGGAACGTCGGAGGAGCTGCTCGTCGGAGGACCTGTCGGAGGAAGAAGGAGGAGCTGCCTGCCGAGGAACCGTCGGAGGAGCTGCCTGCCGAGGGTCGGAGGAGCTGCCTGCGAGGAACCGTCGGAGGAGCTGCCTGCCGAGGAACCGTCGGAGGAGCTGCCTGCCGAGGAACCGTCGGAGGAGCTGCCTGCGAGGAACCGTCGGAGGAGCTGCCTGCCGAGGAACCGTCGGAGGAGCTGCCTGCCGAGGAACCGTCGGAGGAGCTGCCTGCCGAGGAACGTCGGAGGAGCTGCCTGCCGAGGAGGAGCTGCCTGCCGAGGAACCGTCGGAGGAGCTGCCTGCGAGGAAGAGGAGCTGCCTGCCGAGGAACCGTCGGAGGAGCTGCCTGCCGAGGAACCGTCGGAGGAGCTGCCTGCCGAGGAACCGTCGGAGGAGCTGCCTGCCGAGGAACGTCGGAGGAGCTGCCTGCCGAGGAACCGTCGGAGGAGCTGTCGGAGGAGCTGCCTGCGAGGAACCGTCGGAGGAGCTGCCTGCCGAGGAACCGTCGAGGACCGTCGAGGAGCTGCCTGCCGAGGAACCGTCGGAGGAGCTACCTGCCGAGGAACCGTCGGAGGAGCTGCCTGCCGAGAACGGAGGAGCTGCCTGCCGAGGAATCGGAGGAGCTGCCTGCCGAGGAACCGTCGGAGGAGCTGCCTGCCGAGGAACCGTCGGAGGAGCTGCCTGCCGAGGAACCGTCGGAGGAGCTGCCTGCCGAGGAAACCGTCGGAGGAGCTGCCGAGGAACCGTCGGAGGAGAGGAACCTGTCGGAGGAGCTGCCTCGGAGGAGCTGCCTGCCGAGGAACCGTCGGAGGAGCTGCCTGCCGGAACCGTCGGGAGCTGCCTGCCGAGGAACCGTCGGAGAGCTGCCTGCGAGAACCGTCGGAGGAGCTGCCTGCGAGGAACCGTCGGAGGAGCTGCCTGCCGAGGAACCGTCGGAGGAGCTGCCTGCCGAGGAAGGAGCTGCCTGCGAGGAAGGAGGAGGAACCGTCGGAGGAGCTGCCTCGTCGGAGGAGCTGCCTGCCGAGGAACCGTCGGAGGAGCTGCCTGCCGAGGAACCGTCGGAGGCTGCGAGGAACCGTCGGAGGAGCTGCCTGCCGAGGAACCGTCGGAGGAGCTGCCTGCCGAGGAACCGTCGGAGGAGCTGCCTGCCGAGGAACCGTCGGAGGAGCTGCCTGCCGAGGAACCGTCGGAGGAGCTGCCTGCCGAGAACCGTCGGAGGAGCTGCCTGCCGAGGAACCGTCGGAGGAGCTGCCTGCCGAGGAACCGTCGGAGGAGCTGCCTGCCGAGGAACCGTCGGAGGAGCTGCCTGCCGAGGAACCGTCCTGCCGAGGACCGTCGGAGAGCTGCCTGCCGAGGAACCGTCGGAGGAGCTGCCTGCCGAGGAACCGTCGGAGGAGCTGCCTGCCGAGGAACCGTCGGAGGAGCTGCCTGCGAGGAACCGTCGGAGAGCTGCCTGCGAGGAAACCGTCGGAGGAGCTGCCTGCCGAGGAACCGTCGGAGGAGCTGCCTGCCGAGGAACGTCGGAGGAGCTGCCTGCCGAGGAACCGTCGGAGGAGCTGCCTGCCGAGGAACCGTCGGAGGAGCTGCCTGCCGAGGAACCGTCGGAGGAGCTGCCTGCGAGGAACCGTCGGATGCCGAGGCGTCGGAGGAGCTGCCTGCCGAGGAACCGTCGGAGGAGCTGCCTGCGAGGAACCGTCGGAGCTGCCTGCCGAGGAATCGGAGGAGCTGCCTGCGAGGAACCGTCGGAGGAGCTGCCTGCCGAGGAACCGTCGGAGAGCTGCCTGGGAACCGTCGGAGGAGCTGCCTGCCGAGGAACCGTCGGAGGAGCTGCCTGCCGAGGAAACGTCGGAGGAGCTGCCTGCGAGGAACCGTCGGAGGAGCTGCCTGCCGAGGAACCGTCGGAGGAGCTGCCTGCCGAGGAACCGTCGGAGGATCAGCTGCCTGCCGAGGAAACCGTCGGAGGAGCTCCTGCCGAGGAACCGTCGAGGAGCTGCCTGCCGAGGAACCGTCGGAGGAGCTGCCTGCCGAGGAACCGTCGGAGGAGCTGCCTGCCGAGGAACCGTCGGAGGAGCTGCCTGCCGAGGAACCGTCGGAGGAGCTGCCTGCCGAGGAACCGTCGGAGGAGCTGCCTGCCGAGGAACCGTCGGAGGAGCTGCCTGCCGAGGAACCGTCGGAGGAGCTGCCTGCCAAGAGCTGCCTGCGAGGAACCGTCGGAGGAGCTGCCTGCCGAGGAACCGTCGGAGGAGCTGCCTCGTCGGAGGAGCTGCCTGCCGAGGAACCGTCGAGGAGCTGCCTGCCGAGGAACCGTCGGAGGAGCTGCCTGCGAGGAACCGTCGGAGGAGCGAGGAACCGTCGGAGGAGCTGCCTGCGAGGAACCGTCGGAGAGCTGCCTGCCGAGGAACCGTCGGAGGAGCTGCCTGCCGAGGAACCGTCGGAGGAGCTGCCTGCCGAGGAATCGTCGGAGGAGCTGCCTGCCGAGGAAAGGAGCTGCCTCCGAGGAACCGTCGGAGGAGCTGCCTGCCGAGGAACCGTCGGAGGAAGGAAAGAGCTGCCTGCCGAGGAACCGTCGGAGGAGCTGCCTGCCCGTCGGAGGAGAGGAACCGTCGGAGGAGCTGCCTGCCGAGGAACCGTCGGAGGAGCTGCCTGCCGAGGAACCGTCGGAGGAGCTGCCTGCCGAGGAACCGTCGGAGGAGCTGCCTGCCGAGGAACCGTCGGAGGAGCTGCCTGCGAGGAACGTCGGAGGAGCTGCCTGCCGAGGAACCGTCGGAGGAGCTGCCTGCCGAGGAACCGTCGGAGGAGCTGCCTGCCGAGAACCGTCGGAGGAGCTGCCTGCGAGAACCGTCGGAGGAGCTGCCTGCCGAGGAATCGTCGGAGGAGCTGCCTGCCGAGGAACCGTCGGAGGAGCTGCCTGCCGAGGAACCGTCTGCCTGCCGAGGAAGGAGGCTGCCTGCCGAGGAACCGTCGGAGGAGCTGCCTGCCGAGGAACCGTCGGAGGAGCTACCTGCGAGGAACGTCGGAGGAGCTGCCTGCCGAGGAACGTCGGAGGAGCTGCCTGCCGAGGAACCGTCGGAGGAGCTGCCTGCCCGTCGGAGGAGCTGCCTGCCGAGGAACCGTCGGAGGAGCTGCCTGCCGAGGAACCGTCGAGGAGCTGCCTGCCGAGAACCGTCGGAGGAGCTGCCTGCCGAGGAACCGTCGGAGGAGCTGCCTGCCGAGAACCGTCGGAGGAGCTGCCTGCCGAGGAGCCGAGGACCGTCGGAGGAGCTGCTGCCGAGGAACCGTCGGAGGAGCTGCCTGCGAGGAACCGTCGAGGAGCTGCCTCTCGGAGGAGCTGCTGCCGAGGAACGAGGAGCTGCCTGCCGAGGAACCGTCGGAGGAGCTGCCTGCCGAGGAACCGTCGGAGGAGCTGCCTGCCGAGAACCGTCGGAGGAGCTGCCTGCCGAGGAACGTCGGAGGAGCTGCCTGCCGAGGAACCGTCGGAGGAGCTGCCTGCGAGGAACCGTCGGAGGACCTGCCTGCCGAGGAAACGTCGGAGGAGCTGCCTGCCGAGGAAACCGTCGGAGGAGCTGCCTGCCGAGGAACCGTCGGAGGAGCTGCCTGCCGAGGAACCGTCGGAGGAGTTGCCTGCCGAGGAACCGTCGGAGGAGCTGCCTGCCGAGGAACCGTCGGAGGAGCTGCCCGAGGAATCGCCTGCCGAGGAACCGTCGGAGAGCTGCCTGCGAGGAACCGTCGGAGGAGCTGCCTGCCGAGGAACGTCGGACCTCGGAGGAGCTGCCTGCCGAGGAACCGTCGGAGGAGCTGCCTGCCGAGGAACCGTCGGAGGAGCTGCCTGCGAGGCGTCGGAGGAGCTGCCGAGGAACGTCGGAGGAGCTGCCTGGAGGTGCTGCCTGCCGAGGAACCGTCGCTCTGCGAGGACCGTTGGAGGAGCTGCCTGAACCCGGAGGAGCTGCCTGCCGAGGAATCGTCGGAGAGTGCCTGCCGAGGAACCGTCGGAGGAGCTGCCTCCGAGACACCCCTGAGGGACTTCCTGCCAAAGAGGCGTCGGAGGAGCCGAGATGGTCCAGAAAGTCTGCCGGCTGGCAGGACCTGGCTCGCCGAAGGGGAGCAGATGGTGTCGTTTTGCGCCTGACTTAGGCATTGTCTCGGCCGTTAATTAGGCTTTGTTTTAGGCGTAAATTGGCCGTTGTTTTGAGCGCAAATTAGGTGTCTTGGGGGTCATCGTGGGCGTATATTGGCGTCGTCTTGGGAATAAATTGAGCGTCGTCTTTGGCATATATGGGACGTCGTCTTGGGTGTGAATTTTCCGTCGTCGTGTGTGTATAAGCATATATGTATGTGTGTATATATATATATATATATATATATATATATATATATATATATATATATATATATATATATATATGTATATGTATGTGTGTGTGTGTGGGTATGTGTGTGCATGTAATATATAATAGATAGATAGATATAGATATGTATGTATGTATTATACATATATGCATATATGTGCACATATGTACATATAAGTATATATATACATATATATGTACATATATATATATATATATATAATATATATATTATATGTGTGTGTGTGTGTGTGTGTGTGTGTGTATATATATATATATATTATATATATTATATATATATATATATATATATATATATATATATATATATATATATATTTACATATATATAATATATAAACATATATATAATTATATATGTGTATGTGTCTGTGTGAGTGTGTGAGTGTGCGTGTATGTGTGTATGTATGCATACCTTTATATTTGCATTTGTACATACAGATACACACCTGTACTTGGCATACCTTGTGCTAATAATGAGACAGCAGTTATTCAAGTTCTTTTATATAATTATCATTATGCATTTGATAACATCTATTTTTCCTTTTATTTTCAGGTATGAAGAGCCAAATGAGAAATCTGAACGGGAAAGTCATACTCATCAAAATCCACGCCAACGACAGACGAAGGGTTCCCGACCACGTCCCTGTGATATTACTCATAAGAAATCCCGCCGAGTAAGAAACGTTTACAAACGTTCTTGTTGTATTCACAGTTCGCTATTCTTCGTTAGCTATTCTTTGTTTCGATAACGTAGATCAGAGATCCTCTCCACCCTCTGCGCTTTGATATGTTTAGAACACTTCCCAAGAGCTTCACGTAGTCTCACTTTCTTGGGCGGCAAACTCTACGGGACTTTTCCACCACATTGCACATACTATCTCCAATCTTCCTCCTCTTTTGATCGAACGTTTATCCCGCAGCTCCATCATCTCCTTCTTCAATTACAAAAAGGGGAAAGGAAGCAAAATAAAATGGCTCAGAAATGTAACCTATGGTGCTTACTTTACAAAAGGTGAGTGGCATGATATGTTCAAAATTTGAATTATGAGTTAAATGATCCTTATAATTGTGCTAGCGATTAAGGGTTGCTATTCAAATCAAAGAGCGACAACACCCCTCGATGTTGGTAATTAGGTTGTCGATAGTGATGATGAGGATAATCATAAAGTAACATTTTTTTTTCATTCTTTTTATTTTCCTATTATTTACATCATTATCTGTATTCGATATTGTTATTATTAATATTATCATCGTTATTATTGTTATTCTTATTATTATTACTTTTATTTTCATTATCATCGGCATTGTTATTATTATCAGTATTGTTGTTCATAAATCGATGATATTGAAAGAAATTACAAAATGATTACAATAATTATGGTAATGATCACCAATATTTTTTTTTTCAAAACTCACCATTCACATCAAATACACTGGCAGTTGTATTTATTGACTTTATATGACATGATTTTCAGATTTCAGGGACCACTTCGACCTTGAACTCATACAGTGGAAAAAGGTAAAAAGTTTTTTTTTTTCTTGTCAGTGAGAAAGAGGTCTTTCTTTCACTTCTCGGCTATTAGATTCTATCGGTTTCTCTCTCTCTCTCTTCACTTTGTCTTTCCTTTAGCTCTCTCTTATTGCTCTCTCTGTCTTTCTATGTCTCTGTTTTTTTTTCTCTCTCTTTTCTCTCTGTCTCTGTCTCTCTCTGTTCCTCTCTATCTGTCTGTCTGCCCCCCCGCCCCTCGTCTCTCTCTCTCTCTCTCTCTCTCTCTCTCTCTCTCTCTCTTCTACTACTCTGCTCCGTCTCCTCATCTGCATTCGCTGTCTTCTCTCCATCCTTCATCTCCTCCTCTCTCTCCTATCATCATCATTCATTATTCTAGATCTCACTCACTTCTCTGTGCACCCGTCTCTGCTCGTGATACTGCTGTAGCGCTTTTTCTCTCTCTCTTTATATCTATTTATCGGAATCCTATTTTCTTCTCCTTTATGCGATTGCGATTAAGTTCTCAGTGGGTCCAAAGATACAATTAGTCAACAACTCTCACTTTGTGCAATTACTGGCTCCTCATATCCACTATATCGCGACATACTTGTTGATCTGACTTCACTTTACGAGGAAGAAATGTGTAGTGATTGCTATCCGGCCCTCTCTGCTAATTAATTAAAGAAGTGGAAAGTCTTATAAGGATGAGTAGTAGAGTTAGAGGCGAGGAGATGGTATGTAAGAGTTTTGCACTCAACGACGACAAATGTTATTATGAGTCATTTAGAGTTTCAAATTTTCACGTTGCCCGATGTTCGAAAGATGAGTTTTATTCCTTTCTCAACGGGAAAGTTCCATACTTCATCACAATCCCGCCACACGACAGACGTGGAGGAGCGCGCTCCGGACCACGTCCTGTGATATTACTCATAAGAATCCCGCCCGAGTAAGCAAACGCTTACAGACGCTTCTCCTCCGTCAGGTTCAGCAGTTCGCTCAATGGTCGTCGTGTAGGCTGTTTGTATTGCGATATACGTAGATCCTATGTATCCTCTCACCCTCATAGATCTTCTGTGATATATAGCTTAGTCACTTCCAGATGCTATTCGTAGTCTTCACCTTCTAACTTGGGGCGAGAACAACAACCTCCTACCACGGAGCTTTCTCCACTCAGCCATGTCTCAGCTGCGGCTGTTGCAGCCGCTGGCATTCTCCAATCTTCCTCCTCTTTTGATCTTGAACGTTTATCCCGCAGCTCCATTCATCTCCTTCTTTCAATTTACAAAAAAGGGGGAAAGGAAGCTAATTAAAATAATAATGCTCTAGAATGGTAACCTATAGTGTGACTTTACTTTACAAAAGGTGTGTGCGTGATTATTGTATCTTTAAAATATATGTAATTATATGATGATTTAATTAATGATCACTATATATATATAATTGGCTAGCGTTAATTAAGGTGAGTTCTAATATTAAATCAATAGAGCGAAGGCAATGCACCTCCCTCTCCAGTATGTTGGTAATTTGAGAATTGTCGACTCGTGGCTGAGTGAGTCCGATAAGTCATGTCAAGTAAACGGTCCGGTTATTTGTCTCGTCATTGCTTTTATACGTTTTATTCCTTATTCTAGTACATTTCATGTATGCTGTGAGAGTATCCGGATACATTTTTCCTATATTAAAGTATGTTATTGTTATTATTGATTACTCCTCTATTATCTGTCTTTATTCAAATCATCATGCATTGTTATTATTATTCTAGTCATTTGTTGTGCATAAATCGTGATGTTATTGAAAAGATAATTAAACAATATATGACTTACATATTAATTTAATATGTAATAGATGAATCAATTCACTCGCGATATATCTCTTTTTTTACAAAACTCACTCATCACAACATCGATACACCTGCAGATTGTATTTATTGACATATAATAATGACTCCTGATTATACAGATTTTCTTATGGTACATCTTTCTCACGTGACTCTAGTAACTTCTTACTGGTACGCTGGATGTGAGTAGATAAAGAGGTGTTCGTTATTATCTGTCCCTTATGTCGCGGTGCGCAAGCAGTCATTGGTCGCTCCTTTCTTTTCTGAGGCTTCATCCGGCTTACATGGTAGCTGTCTGGTTCGGTTCTCTCGGTCTCTGTCCTCGGTACAACTGTTGTGCGTGGCTTCCTGGTTGAGCTCTCTCGACTTCATTGCTCCTCTCTGTCTTTTCTATGTTCTTCTGTGGTCTTTTATTTTCTACTCTTTCCTCGTGTCCAGTCTCCTCTGTTCCTCTCGTATCTGTTCTGTCTGCCCCCCACCCCCTCATCTCTCTGGCTCTCTCTCTCTCTCTCTCTCTCTCTCGCTCTCTCTCTCTCATAATCTCTCTACACTCTCATCTCTACTCTTCTTACTCTCTCTCTCTCCTCCTTCACTCAATTTCATATACTCAATTCTCTACTCTTTCCTTCACCCTCTCTCTCTATCTTGCTTTCTTTCTCTCTTTATCTATTTATCAATTCATTTTTATTCCTTTTTGGCGATTTGCAAAGTTTCGGAGTGTCCAAAAGATTATTCAAACTCCCCTTGTGCATTCTGCCTATACTGAAATTGAATACTTTGTGACTTCACTTACGAGGAAGAAAGTAGTTGCAGGACCTCTCTTTTATTAAGAAGCAAGTCTTATAAAGAGAGTGAGAGAGAGAGAGAGAGAGATCAAAGTGAGTTTTATCCTTTCTCATCGAAAGCCTGCAGATGCAGTTTGTGCTCTGTGATGTCCTAGGAGAGCCGAATCCTCGTTGAAGTTGGTACGGTATCAAGAGCTTTTAGCAACTCTTCTTCGTTAAAAAGAAGTTAGAAGTTACGGTAGGCTTGTTTCAGCATCCGTAGGGTTTCCCTTGTAACCGAAAGGAGTAAATTCTGATTTCTTACTCATGGAGAATTTTCCATACGTGATCCACAGAGAGGCTGAATCTCATTTTAGAAATCAGATGACAGATTCCATTAACTATTACACTCACTTAGATATCTCAAGAGGCTTGGGACGACTTCCTCAGGTGCAAGTGGGGTGATTTCCTCTTTCGTTCTGCATTGAGACAAAAGGTTCTTCAGTGAAATTTTGTAACGTATGAAAACAGCATTTTGTAGGGCACTGCGCAGAGGGGTGCACTATAACATAAACCATGCATTTAGTTAATTATGATATTGACAAATCATCAAAGTATCATTAAAGATTATGTCCATACCATGATGATAGTGAGACTTCATTTTCATAACTGTACATGAATTACAACACCATAGCTTTGAGAAATATCCTGGACAATGATAGTAATTCNAATAGGCAAAGAG
>NW_020870027.1:186892-196892 GCF_003789085.1 Penaeus vannamei
ATTTATCAGCTGTTGATATGGTGAGTTTTATTGGTTTGAATGTTTGATAGAAGTTAGTATTCATAATCTATATTTTTGATATTTTTTCTTTTCTTTTTTTAATACATTGTTCCATGAATAATCACTCATATAAAACAACTGTGATTGTAGTCATCAATGCTATTCGTATTTCAGGTTGACACACAAATTACAGACTTCCAAGGCAACACTCCCTGCACATCTGGCAGCCAGAACAGGGGCCACTGATCTACTGATGCTCTTATTAGACTGCGGATGTGAATATGACGATCAGAACTCCCTTGGTCGCAGTCCCTTACACATAGCATGCAGTGAGAACCAACCAGAGGCAGTAGAAGCTTTACTGAGACATGGCGCAAGTGTGAATGTTATTGACAAAGAGGGAGTCACACCTCTCATGGTTGCCGCAAAGATAGGCAGTGCCCCGGTGGTTGAATCCCTTCTAGACAATGGTGCAGATGTCAACCCTGTTGATTCCAGTAAATGGTCGGCTGCTGACTATGCTCGCTTCACAAACCACAACCAGCTACACCAACGTTTGAAAAGCCTGATGCGTGATGGAGGGAACAGCAGTTTGATTCCCCAAGGTTTGCTGAATATAAGTGATGAGGTAAGCACTGAAGAAGAAGGGGCTGTGGGACTAACAAGAGATAGAGACATGGATGAAGATGGAGGTGATTCTTGGAGTGATAACAGTGATGTTGCATCTATTAAGGAGAAGCCAAAAATTAACTTGACCAAGTTTTTACCATCGTCTGATGATTCTGGAGATAACATTTTTTCCAGCACTCCAGAACCAGGGAGTCTTATTGGACCTCCAAAGCCTCCTCGCCTTCATGCTAGTGTATCTAGTGTAGCTTCAGAACCAGCAAATGAAAATGATGTAGAGACTACCAGCAATAAGGAGGAGGTACTAGTGCAGATGATTCTTGGAAATCATCCTCCGAGGAAATGAAACCAAAAAGAGTTCTCAAGCATGTCAGCAAAGTTGAGGAAGAGGAAAACGTTGATAAGAAAAAGGAAAGCAAGGATGAAAAGCATTCAGAGGCAGAAGATTCTTGGAAATCGTCATCTGAAGAAGATGAGCCAAAGAAGAAACTGTTCCCATTGTTTCATGGTGAAAGTAACTCTCAAAAACTCCGGAGAGATGAGCTGCTTGACAGTCACGAACCTAAGCAGTCTGAGTCTCATGCAGGAAATTCAAAGTTCTTGGCAGACTTGGGATTAGACAACATGGAATTTCATTCATCAGAAGAAGTGTCTTTTGAAGATGAGGACTCCATGTTGCCCATTGAAGGCACCCCAACAAAAGTCACGGTCAGCCGGAGAAATTCACAAGCCATTGGTAGTAATGTGGGAGGTGGTGAGTCCTTGCCCTTTAGTGAGTCTCCAGCTGCTGTATCACCGAAAAGACAGTTTCCCAAGGTATCTGAGGATGAGGCATCTTCTAATGACTTCTCAGATTCTGATAAACAAAAATTTCCTCTGAGTAGCCGCTCTTCCACAAAGGCAAAGGAGGAAGGTGGGAATATCTCTCCGCAGAAGACTTCTCCAAAGAAATCACCCTCAAAGAGATCCCCAATGAAAGCTAAAATGATTCGCAAGAGCTCCAGCATCTTTGACAGTGACACAGATGAAGAAGCAGCATCACCACGTCGCCTCCAAGGAAAAGAGCCTAACCCCTACCAAAAAGAAGTTTAGCCCTTCTTCATTTGAGAGATCACCCAGGAGCCAAGACAATAAGAATGAAGATGAAGACAACAAATTGGGGAGTTCCTCAGTTACTCAATGTGTAGAAGATGCAAAGGTAGCTGCAATTGATGGAAAAGAAGTATTAGATGCTCTGGAAAGGAAAAGGGTTGAGGTCATTGCCCAAGGAAAGCTCTCAGATAGCAGCACAAGTGGTGGGAGCAAAGGCTCTCTTGGTGCCGGAGGAATAGCCAGTTCACGCACAAACTCCCCATCAACAGTGGTAGGAACTCTAGGGCGAGAGGGAACCATGCAAGAATTGGAGGAGGTGTGGGAGGCAAATGCTAGCATCAGCCCCAAGAAATACTACTCCAGCACAAGCAACCATGGTTCAGAAGATTCACCTGAGCATGAAAAGACAGATGAGAATGTGAAAGCAAAAGCAAAACCTGATATGCATAAAGATGAAACTGATGGAGTCCCAAGGGAAGGAGAGATTGTACCACAGCAATTAGAAGACCAAGGTAAAAAAGACATGATGAAGACTACCACTCAGCTAGAACCTGAGAACACAAGTCGAGATGTCAGTGATGATGATCTTATCTCTGGGGGGGTTGAGACACCATTACCAGGTACGCACAAGGGCAGCCACACACAGGATCTATCAAGAGTTTCACCTCTGAAGATGGGAAGGATGCCAACTTCCTCAGAGGTCAGAGCTGCTGAGGGTAAAGGCAATGTCCAGTCTCTAAAAGAAAAATTTTCTGTGTCTCTAGAAGAATCTGTGTCATCTCCAAGAAGCAAAGTGACTGTTAGAACTCCTAGACGGATGTCCAAGGAGGAGCAGGTGTCACCAGTATTTGACAGTCCAGCTAACGACCATGCCTCTCCACCCAAGAGACCAGAAGCTTCCATTTCTACTCCGAGAGAGCCTCCAATCTCCAGTACGCCTCAAAGCAGAAAGGGATCCAGGAGTGGCATAACACGTTCAAGTGGGCTCGGTAGCATTGTTTTCAGCGATGAGGAATCAATTATACCGGACCCTCTGATAACCCCTCGCTGCATAGATGATGCAGATGACATGGTGTCTGTGGCATCCACAGAAACTGAAGAGAGCACACATATTAACTCAGGACTTAAGGACTCTATTTGACTCCCTTGTCATCTTTACCTGAAGCAAATAACGTCAGTCAGCTGCAGGATTTGGTGAGAGAGTTGAGATTGAAGTTAGAAAAAGAGTTTGGTCGACGTGCTGCTCAGGAAACGAAGATATCCCACATGCAGCAGATGGAGAAGCAATGTAAGAAGCACATTGATGAACAGGAAGAAAAGATGCAGCACCAGCAGCAAGAGGTGAGTTGCTAAATGCTGAGTATTAAAAAAGGTAAGTACACTTGGAAATCTATATTTGTCTCATTGCTTTAAAACTGAAATTAAAAATTTATTAGGATATTTAAGTACTTTTGTCTTGCAAAATGCCTCATTTTTCAATCCTAACAGATCTCCAGTCTCATGGCAAGGATCAAACAGCTTGAATATAGAGGTAAATGTGAGCAAGATTCGTCTCGACTTAAAGACCAGTCACTCGAAGAGGCTCAGCAACAATGTGTCCAGCTGCAAGACCAATGTGTGCATTTGCGAGCTCATGCCCAGCAACAAGAGGAACTTGTCGATTCATTGATGGGCAACTGGAGACAAAAGAACGTGTGAATCAGATCCTTCAGAGCAAGGTGGAGGAACTCTCCTCACAGACAAAGTAAGGGTTGAAATGAAACTGTTATTGATAATGACAATGTGATGATCATAAAAGCAGGAAAAATACAGACAAAGATATTGATAATAATAATGAGAATATCTACCAAGAATATTGAAAAAATAGGATCAGTGTCTAATTTTGTTTTTTCACATTCCTTTTCAGATTTGTTTCCATGAAGAGCTGTCAGACAGAGGAAACTTATTTTGCATCACAGTCTACAGCAACTAATGATATCCAGCCTGAAGAAAGTGAAAAATTGGATGTAGCTTCACAGACTATATGTTCTACACTAGATGCAGTGGATGTTGAGATTCAAACAGAAGTTGAGACACAGGAAAATTTTGTTACAAAAAGCATAGAAAGTGTACCTCTTCAACAAGCCAAACAGATTGAAAAATCTTCATTCTCAACCCAAACAGAAGAAATTTTGAAAAATGAAGTACGCAATGTTCGAGATGCAGAAACACAAAGTGAAGAGTGTAGGGAATCACAGGGCATCAGCACAGCTGTTCAGTGCACACCAGAAACTATTGGAAGTCATGCCAGACTCAGATCCTTATCCAAAGTCGTACTGTGCAAACTGACTTGACAAATGCAAATAGCCATATTCAGTCAAAGAAGGTAGTTAAAGATATGCCATGCCAAACATCAGCACTTGGAAGGCAAGCAGCAGTTCAGACAGATGTTCAGGAAGCTCCACATCCCAGGGAGTTACCAGATGGCCAGCAGGAGACAAGGCCCAGTATCAGCGTTCATGACATAACATCGGCGCTTGAACCGGTACTCCTTAACTTTTCAAATGATGTTAAAACTTTGATAACAGATACATTTGATGTCAACCAGACCTCTGCCTTTGAGAATATTAGTCAGTGTCTTATCAGAGAGATACAAAATGTTGGAAGTATCCTTGAGACATCACTCCAGCAGGCATCTTCACTGCAGTGTGAGGATACTCAACAAGAAATTTACAAGTGCTATGGATCGCATTGAGGACTCCTTGCGATCACAGCTGGAGACAACTGCACAACTTCTTCAAAGCAGGGAGAGAAATAATTCAGGTGAGATTCAGGAGGTTCTTGAGAAGGTAAATTCTTCTCTTGTTGCAAGTTTCGAAGAGGTGAGGAACGACCTACATAAAATACAGAGGCAGAGGGGATCTAGTGAACAAGATGTTTTGGAGAAGCTGGATTATTCTTTTCCGAAATCTTAAGGAGAGTAATGATTACAGTGTAAAAAGCTTATCAGATGCAATCAAAACAAGCAAAGATTATAATATGCATGCCATAGAGACTCTGAAGGATGATTTGATGCCAAAGTTTGCTGAAATGAAGAGGGCTATTGCAGCTAACCAGCCTGAAGATAGTGGCATCTCTGAAAGCCTTGGCAGAGATATCACAGATAAGTTGGGGAAGATGGAGAGGTCCCTTATGTCATCATTTGAGAAGAGTTTGAGCACTCAGGATTTATCAGGTGTAGAACATGAAGTTCACAGAATGTCAGAAGAATTACAAAGAAAGATATCAACTCTACAGCAGAGCCTACAGTCTGTTGATTCAGGCACAAGACTGGATTTGACAGAGGTGGATGCAGACTTGAAGAGCATCAGGGAGAGCAACAAGCAGGTCATGTCCCTCCTTAAAGCCCGCTCCTCTGAGTCAAACACAAACCTGAGCGAAGCCCTGGAAGAAAATTTCCTCATTCTGCAAGACCACCTACGTCGACTCCAGCAAACTCTGGTGCAGAGAATCAATGAGGTATCTCAGCATGCCAATCTCGCAGAGGACCAGAAATTGTCCTGGCTGTCCAAGCAGATAACAGAGATGACCACCCAGGTTGCAGGGATGCAGACAGGACTCATGCGCATGCAGTCATCCCTTGAAGCATCCAGAATCTGCCATCTGTCAGTGGAATCATTGATGAGTCTCTTATATCAGCCCTGAAAGCCAGTAATGAGCAAGCAGTGTCAAGTCTGAAATTCCAGAACCAAAGTATGATACAGCTCTTAGAATCTTTGCAGAAGGATGTCCACAGCTTTATACATCAGAAACCCATCATAAAGGATGGGCCCGATGTACAGTTATTAAAGGATTCCTTACACAGTAAAGAACTGGAACTGGATAGACTCTCTAGCAATCAAGAAAAACTTCAAGAGAAGGTTCGCTTTCAGGTGAGTTAGTGATTTTTCTTCTTAGATTACGAAATTATATTGATTTATTTCATAATTCATATTAATGTGAACATATACTAGCTAACTAACATTAAAGAGGAGTTACAAAATTTTACTTTTCATTGTTATACTTATAAAAAAAAAAAAAAAAAAAAAAAACTTTTCCTACTGTTTGTAGGCAGTCATGCATACAAAATTTGATTTTGATTTTGTAGAGTGCAAATCTGGAACGTCTACAGCAAGCAGAGCTTCACCACCAGCAGACAATAGAGTCTCTCTCAAGGGATCTGAAGGAGGCACAGAGCACACTCAGAGAAAAGGATGAGAGAATTCATGAAGTAACACTCAAGACAGCCAGTCAGAATGATGATTCCTCAAGGATACGTCAGGAGAACTTCCGCCTTAGCTCAGAGAATGGCAAGCTCTCAGCACTGTTACAAGCAGAGCAACACCAGAGGCAATGGTATGAAGGTGAGCTGCATGGCCTGAAGGAAGCTAAGGATATTTCTGAGGCCAGAGTTCAAGAGTTGATCCAACTCTTACAAATGCCACGACAGCAACCTCCCATGCTCCGCACTCCTCCGACAGGCAGAGACAATGATGATGACAGTCTTGCAGATAAAAAGAAAGAGATCAGGAAACTGGAAGAGGAAAAGTTGGAAGCAGAAAACCAATATAAGGAAGAGTGCAGTAGAGCTCAGCGTTTGGAACTGCGGTTGAGAGAAACAGAGGCTGAGCTGGGTTTGAAAGAAATTCCAAAGGTGAACTTGAGAAGCAGCTCAGGAAGACCAAGGACAGTCTTGCACAGCTCCAGCAAGGTATTCAGGAAGCTACACAACATCAAGAATCTCTACAGGATCTGACTGCTCAAAAGAAAGAGCTAGAGGCTGAAATCAGAAATAGTAATGACACCATAGAAACTCTCAGGAAGAAAATAGAGAGTATAAACCAAGAGAAGCTGCAGCTGAAACAGGAAGTCATGATGCTGAAAGGAGAGAAGCTATCCTTTGAACTGATCAGGCAGGAGAAGGAGCTTGCTGAGCAGATGCAAAAGAGAGCAGAAGAGCAGTTGATGGAGTTGCAGAGGAAGATTCCCAGAGAATATGTGCCAAAAGCAACACTCCTTCACCTTCAGGCTGAGATTGAGAGCAAATGTCAGCTTGAGTTGAGCAACAAACTTGCTGAACTAAACCAGCTCATTGATCAACAGAGTCAACAACAGCAGTCCCAAGCCAAAGTCAAAGAATCTCAAGAGCAGGGACTAAGGAACGAAATCTCGAGGTTATCCGAGGAAATAATACGCCTCCGTGCAAAACTGAGTGTGTATAGTGAGGAGGAAGACACATGGAAAACACGGCACAACAGACTTATGGATCTCTACCAACATGAAGTGCAGACTAAACATAACCACATCCACAAAAACACACAGTTAAATAAACCCAAAGAAGAATCCGTATCCATCAACCTCCGTGAGATTAATGCTCACTTGCAGGTAAGTTGAATGCAAAAATGTTTTCACGATTTTAAACATTCTGAGTTTTGGATTTATATTTTAAGTTTCTTCCAGCACTTATTTTTAGTTGTTATAGTGACTGAAATTGAGTCAGTGTTTATATTATTGCAATTATTGTATT
Organism: Penaeus vannamei; assembly: GCF_003789085.1. Classification (NCBI taxonomy): domain Eukaryota; kingdom Metazoa; phylum Arthropoda; class Malacostraca; order Decapoda; family Penaeidae; genus Penaeus; species Penaeus vannamei. The sequence continues at coordinate 194,157 of NW_020870027.1, forward strand.
TTTATAATTAAGAGAGCCCTTATAGGTCTCAACATATTTTAATAACACCAGATCTCTTCAACTATTTTTTTTCTCTTTTATCCTGCCAGACACCCTTTGCCTCCTCAACTTTTTTGGGGCAGCTAACACCACCCTCGTCACTGCACCTTCCAAAGGCTCCTAGCAATATTGACAGTTACCATTATACCCACTCAGACACACTGGATCGAACCCTCAACAAGTACCTGAGTTCGGTAGATGAAAGGCCAAGGTAATATACTTTCCATTTGTATGATGCCATATTTTTGGCAAGTGGTATTTAGTATGCTTATTGCATCTGGAGACTTGGGTTCATTTTCTACTCAGTATTACCTTGAAATTCAAAATAGAGTTCAAATAAGCTGTGTAAAAAAAAAATAGATTAAGAAAAGTATAAACACTGGTAAAATAGTTTACATTGACAAGCATTTTTGCGAGTTCAGGTGAGCATATGCTTCAGACTGCAGAAAATTATGGATAGTATTAGTAATTGTTTGACATAATTTAATGTACATTTAAACATGAAATAGTAGACCATTAGGATTCTTATTTTGAAGTTTGAATTTATGACACTTCAAATACAGGAAAGAGTATTCATAGCAAGGAAAATAAATGCCTGTATTATTATATTCTAAAGATAGGAAAATATATGCAGTTGCAATAGAGCATTTGAAGAAAGAAAATGGAAGGTATTGTTAGTGAATGCTTTTGAGGATTGAGAAAAGAATAGCAGGAAGTAGATATAAAATTCCTAGTACTAGGATTGAGTAATGAAGTGTGTCACTGCGCCACTATTTTCTTATAACTTTGTAATTCCTTAGTTAAATAAGGTGGAACAGTTACTTCTTGGTAGTACTTTGATAACATTAGTGATGCTTTCTTTCTGTTTATTCTTTAGACTTCATTCTGGTTCAAGAATATATCAAATACACCTGGAATAAACACGTGGTGGAACGGATAACAAAACATGGTTATTTTCCACCACTTTAATGATATAATAATACTCTAGTTCATTATTTACACTGGCACACATCTGCGAGGCTATAACTGAGTGAGCGCAAGAAGGACTGGCTTCTCGCTTGGTGTTATATACACAGTACTGAATGGGATAGTTTTACTAGCCTCTCACAATCCCCGTAAAATTCACACTTGTTCTTGCCTTAATATATTGATATTATTTACATGTCAGTAACATTATATGTAAGTATCAGTAATAAATATACAACCAAGTTCCAATTGCGGCTATAATATAAAATATTTACACCCATATTATATTATATATAATTACTTAATACCATCCCCATGTCGTGGAAGGGGCCCCATGACTTGTTTCTTTGTTTGTTATGTGGGACTATGGAATACTTGTTTTTGAGTTCTTGTGACAAATGTCTGCACACAATAGATTAAGCTAATGGTTTAATGATTAGAAAAAAAGTGATAATAATGATAATAGTTGTAATGATAATGATAATAGTAATAATAGTAATAATAATAATAAGATAAAAATAAAAATAATAGTAATAGTAATAATAATGATCATGATCATGATAATATAATGACAATGATAATAATAATTACAGTGATAATAATAATTATAATGATAATGATGATGATGATGATAATTATAGTACTAATTATAATGATAATAAGAATAGGTGCGGATGATATTAATAAAAGTAAATATCCCAAGGATAAAGCAACTCAGTCATTAGTATATCTGTTCTTGACTTACATCTTGATATTGCATTTATAATACTATCATGCAAGTATATACTGGGGAGTTTTGTTTAAGAGGTAGTAATGTCCATTCCATAGGATACTTATGTAATATACTTCATCTTGTTTACTCTATTTTTTACTTTTTATTATTATTATCTATATATTTATTTGGCTGATCCATATATCCATACTTCATTTCAGTATTCGTATTCATTTGTTTATTTGATTTTTTATCTTTTATTTATGAAGGTCCGTGAGAATTGACGACAAACCCCAAACCAGAACATCGCATGTCCAGCCTCCTCCCACACTTTGGCGGAAGGAGCAGGTGCCGACCCTTGACCAATCCTGTGAAGATTACGTTGACCTTCTAAGGAAGAAGTATGGTCTTTGATGGAAAGTGTGCTTTTGTACTCCATGTAATTGATATTGAAATGGGTTAGATTGTAAGGATGGTTTGTATTGCAGCAATTACTGTGGTTTTACAAGTCATCTGAATGCATTTTTTAGTGCATCCTATCATGCATTTGTTTAATGGGTGATTGCATATGTTTTATTTTTTAATATTTGTATTTTTTATTAACTGTGCTATGAATAGTCCTCTACCTCTTGGTGTAATTAGAAGCCGTCCATATAAATGATTAATTAATGATGCTGTCCTTAATGTGTCTGAATTAATATTTTTTGTTAGAAATTTTTAATAGATGAAGTTAATGTTATGAAATGTGTATTCCTCTATAATCAGAGAAGAATAAATGATTCCCTTTTTTTCTAATTAACTACACTACTTTTTTAATGACACAAAATTAGTCTGTATTATCAACAGTATGTATTAACCCCTCTTGAATAGGCTTAAGGTGAGTGTAACGGCCACAATGAAGCACATTTTTGACCCATCTGGGTTTCAAAAAATGTCACCATTATAAAGATAATTGGTAATGATTAAGAAAGACTGGAAATTTATGCATTTAATCATTGACTTTGAGGGGTTACATACAA
>NW_020870027.1:201892-209392 GCF_003789085.1 Penaeus vannamei
AGAACCAATCAGATATGGAATATATCATCACATGATAATAGAAGCTGGGCCTAGGAGAAGGCAGCTTAAATTCAATCCAGTTCCATCATGGCTAAACTGTGTAGGGTGTGAGAATATTACTTAGATTTCATCGCGAAATATCATCGAAACAACAACGCAAGCTTATTATATCTGCGAAATCACAGTGTACTTTCAGTGAAGTACAGTGTCCGCACTGTAAGATTATCTAATATATTGGCAGTGGCCAGGAAGTACTATTAGGAGAACATATGCTTCATCATGAGCTCTCCAAAATGTACAATGTCAAACAAAGTTGAAATCTGTCTGCAGTGACTTGTATATCTTAGGATATCAACGAAAATTGCTTGCTAAAGTATACGGATTTAGGTATAAACAATTACATTATTATCTATTTTTTTCGCTCCGGAGAAAAACAACTGTGACTATCCTCTTAGTTTTTCTGAGAAAGAAACGATTCCATTCTTGAGAAAGGTCAAAATAGCATTAGCAATTCGTATTTTCGGTTTCTAACTCCAAACTCACTTGCATTCAATGGAAATTTTTAATCTGAAAGCTGTTGTCTATATTCCAGGGAACATAGCGCCATTTCGTTTACAAGGGCTTTCATTTTATCAATGGTTCCTATGTTAACTTTTTATGTTTTTACTGGTAATCATTACTGGAGATCCATCAGTATGATTAGCCAATAATGGTAGATATATTTGTCTTTGCAAATCACGTTTTGCTTCACTTTGTTAAAAAAGGCATCATAAGAAAATTGTAATCTCCACAGCCTTAACGAGATTTTTCTTCCTTACATCTCCAGTCCTTTTAGAGAAACATTTATGAAAAGAATATTATTTCTATGGGAAAGAGAATGGCTTCTGCAGGGGAGCGTTTGAGGCTAGGTCTGCGGCTTTGAATATAGCTTAGTATGTATTTCTTTAATAGCTGACATACGTTGTTCGTCTCTAGATTTTGCTTTAGAAGTGGCACTTTGAGTGATCACAAAATCCATAATTTCACAGTTACCTTAATGCTATCGATACCCAGTAATCACACGTCATCTGTCTTACAATTATTGTGGTATGGCAAGTACCACGGGATACCATACCCCCCCCCCAAAAAAAAAAAAAAAAAAAAAAAAGCTTCGGATATCAGAGCATGCCGGTCTCATAATCATTAAAAGCTCCAAATCTTGACTGCTGAATATTAATTTAGATAAATATAATGAGCTATCAATATAATTTTTACCACTGGATAATTAGTTAGCGTTATAAACACGATGTCACACTATATTCAAACTGATTTGATTTGTCTGCACCACCAGTTTATCTCTCATATACATTGCTGGTTTTGATGATACTTGTTTATACTTGTAAATGGAGTCTTTTTTTTTTTTTAACGTATCAGAAAATAGGAAAATTGTTCATTCATAGGCCTTATTTTACAGACAGTTCAGTTATAACAACATAGTATTGGTAAATTATCTATATACATTTGAATATATAATAATTGTACACATTTTTATTCGTAGTTTTATTCCTACATAGTAATACCATTATGATAATATGATTGTCATAATATTTTGTTGAATAAATATGTAGCTGTTACTGTAGTCCATTGTGTTCAGTAATTGATTTGATGGTGTTTATATCTGTCGTAGAAAATAATTGATGGAATTAAATTTCTACAATACACGAAAACACAATTTAGGCTTGTCGATATAAATACTTTATTACATTTTCACATTTGTTATTCTGTACAATATATGTCTCCATTTTTCTTTTGGTACCCTTCCCCTTTTTAATCGTAGGTTCTACGAAATGTTATTTGGGAGTTACAAGTGTATGTTATAATTATTATACATATGAAATAGTCAAATAATCTACAACATATTAGCCTTAAATGTGTTTCAGTTTGTCATGAATAGGGTACAACATACCATTTCTGTGTCAAAAAAAAAGCATGTCAAACAAGAAGTGGCTTAAGATATCTAATGTGTGTAATTAAACAAAAAACAAAATAATTAATATAAAAGTAAGTAAATAATTAGCAAAGAGTATTGCCAAAGACATATGCTAAGGAAAAATACAAAGTACAAAAACAACACATACAGTAGAAAGTTCATAACGGAAACTCAGACCACGAAGGGAAAATAAGAGGAACGATAACAGTTGAATGTCAGGGAGTGAAGACATATTCTGGAGGTTCAATGATGCCCTCTAACTCACGAATCTTGTTCCAGCCTCTCGTTGCTTCTTTTAGACCTACATTTTCCTGAAGGAAGTAATCAAATATGCGTTAGATTAATGTTCATGTATTATATAGGAATTATATAGTATATAGGTATACACATACATACTTATATATATATATATATATATATATAATATATATATATATATATATATATATATTGAGAGGGAGGGAATACATGTCCATGAACACCTTTTCTCTCTCTATGCATACATACACAGAAAGTAGACTACATGTTTATCACAAAGAAAATTTAGATATTTACAGCAAGGAAGAGATAATTCATTGCATATCCAGGTTAATTATACTTTCGAGGTGAAAATGCGCACTAAAGGAGTTAAATTTTGTTTCATTTTTTGGCAGAGCTTTTTGTAGTCTTAAAATTTTACGAACAGCCATATCAAACGCCCTTGAATAGCCAGAAATTCAGCCATTATATACTTACTTGAAATACTCTTGCTCCCGAACACCAAAACACGTCAATTTTGTTGGGTAGAGAGTTTGTAAGAGTGAATATGTTATAGTGAGAGATTCCTCCTTTCTTGGCGGCGAGTCCGGTTGTATAGACGTCTTCCAAGAATAAAAATCTGCGGGTAGAAAAGTGCCTATTAAATGAATTATCAAGTTGCTTTGTTTGATATATTCGTGAAGTATTTTTTTCCTCTTAATGTTGACTAGGTAAAAATGAATAGTCCCTGGACCAGTGTTTCGAAAATCAGATATGATGTATCATAGTATCTCTTCGAAACTCCTTTTTCTTCTGTGACAACTGTATAATAACAGAGATAATGAATCATGAATGATTGTATGGTTCAGTTGGATTTAGTTAAGTTAGATCAAGTTAACTTGGGCTGGGATAGTTTAATGGGCTGGGTTACGTTAGATCGGGTATGATTGAGTTCTACTAGATTATAGTGGGTACGGTTGGTTCGGTTAAGTTAGCTTGGGTTTGTGTAGGCCATATTGGGTTAGGATGGATTCCATTTGATTAGGTTATATTCAGTTTGATTCAGTTAGGTTACATAGGACCAGGATAGAGTTGGCCTGACTTTAATGGGTTTGTTTTAGGTCAAGTTTAGGGCAGGTTGAAGCGTGTTCGAAACGGAAGCACCAACTTCTATACCAGTTAAGTACCATTCTGCTTTAACATTATCTGTTTATCATGTAAGTTTGTGCATATATATATATATATATATATATGTATATATATATATGTATATATATATATATATATATATATATATATATTATATATATACAGCAAGGATTTTGACATGACATGGCATTATAGGTCTTTTGTGTCGGGTACTTCATTATGATAAATCCGCATGGCATGACGGTATAGCTCTCCTGTGCCAGATAAGTACCACTTCATCATATTATATATCTTCCTTGTCATATAAGTCCGTGGTTCCATGTAACCAGGAGGACCACCTTCATGTGTCAAATAAGTACCACCTTTTGATATTTGAGTGTAAGCATGCATATGCAAACATATTTAAGAATATTAAAATACATGTAAAAATTATATATAGAAGTTTTGGTAATATATCTATAATTGTATATATCTACATAATGTAGATATACATACACATAATATAATATATATATATATATATATATATATATTATATATATATATATATATATATAACAGATACATATGAATCGGTGAAACCACCAAGAAGAGTTTCTTGGTCCCACTTTACTGTGCCAGATAAGTACCACCAAACGATGTTTAAGTACTGGTATATCATTCCTTATAAACTGCACATGGTAAATATACACACGTGTATACATAATTTACACACACACACACATACACATATATATACAATATTATAATATATATATATATATTATATATATATATATATATATATATATATATATTAGGACCCATGCATACTAATCTGCCGGATAATATGGTAGGATGACTATTTCCTTTGACCTCAGCTACCGGCTCTGGTTTTGCAGTAGCAAAGCCAGCGCTCTACCACTTACGCCACTTCTATACATATGAATAGCCTATGTATATTTATATGTGTGTATGTAGATTAGGGAGAGGATATGTTCATGTGATAAAAAATAATGGTATCCGATTGAAGATCATCTTTCCTGTGCCAGTTAAGTACCACTGCACTATATTTATACCATATAAATATCGTTTTCATGAGCAGGATAAGTACCAATACAGGGAAAGTTAGTTTCCTGTGCCAGATAAGTACCACCCTTGAAATATGTCAATGCTACCTGTTTATCGTTTAAGCTTAATATCACTATTTTAAGCAATAACTGCTATCTCCCCATTACGTATCTTGCTCCCTGTAGAAAATAAAAGTTTTTCCTTACATAGTAAGAATTAAGGGACCAACCTTCTGTATTGAATTTGACCCACTTTGACCACCATGACATTAGAAGAATACAATTTCCTGTGCCAGATAAGTACCACTGTTATGTAAACAGAAATATACATTCGCGTAATGTAAATCATGTGTGACATTCGTTTCTGTATTACAGTAACGCTTCTTTAACAAGAGAACCATACCATATTTTGGCGGAAATATGCACTATTTGAGGAGAGCCATACTATATTGTGGGGGTAAATATACACCATTTTCCCACCTCTATAAAGAAATAATGTTCGCCTAGTACAATTGACACTACCATAATGAAGATTGTAACGTTATTTGGCCACAGTCATGTTCGATGTACATCAGTTTCTGTGCCAGGTAAGTAGCACTACGCTAATATGCGACGAAGAGTATACTGAATGTAATAACTACCTTTTCCTGTGCCAGGTAAGTACCACTATACGATGTATATCACTCGTGTGCAGACATACCCAAGAGAATAGAAGGGACATTCTCCTAGAAAATCATTCATTTTAACCTGCGGATAGCATGGTAGGGTGGCCAGTTCCCTTCCTTTATGATCTTGACTCCAGCAAGCCAGTAGTAGAAACTTGCAGTAGTAAAACCAATGATCTACCTGACCCATATATATGAATAGCTTTTGCATATATACATTACAAATGCATATATTATAAATATGTATATAAACACGTATATGTTGTTTGTGTGGGGATTAGGAATCAAGGGTATATAACAAGGAATAATTACCATCTCGTGGAAGATGATCTTTCCTGTGCCAGTTAAGTACCGTACACCTATATATCCAGATTATCACTTAACTGCAGCATTAATGAATGGGATAAGTACCATGTAAAATGTTCTACGTAGAGATAAGATTAAAGGTCACCTGTATTGAGGTTTTTCTCTGACCATGATAAAAATATACAATTTCCAGACGTAAAACTGTTTTGTAAACACAGGAATGCTACATTCACATGCAAGTTATATGTTTGCAACAGTTACGCTTCTTTAACAAGAGAACCATACCATTTTGGGGGACTATTTTCGCACCTCAATATAGAAATACTGTTTGCTTTGTACATATTGATGCTTATGGTAGGGCAGTTTTACTCAGTTTAATAAGTGCGAATTGAGACACAGCTTTCTACATTGAAACTTAATTTGGTCCCTATCCTATTTAAAGTACATTTCCTTGCCAGGTAAGTAGCACTATGTTAATCTACGACGAAAGATATACCTACCAAGTTATGAAAGGTACCGTCACGTAAGTAGCATTTTCTTGTGCCAGATAAATATGGCTATACGGCGTTTGATCACTAGTACATCACTATTTTTATGCGAGGATACATGTTGAATACGCATTCATGTGTATATGTAAATATATATATAGAGCCAAATTCTGACCCATACCCAAGAGGATGGAAGGGACATGTTCATGGAGAAACATGCATGCTCAACTACGGGATAATATAGAGTGTCTAGTTCCTTTCCGATGTGACTTTGATCCCAATAAGTAGCCTGTAGTCCATTGAACCCAGAGAAGCCTGTGCTCTACCACCGAACTACGCTCCCTCTCTCTCTCTCTAAATATATATATATATATATATATATATATATATAATATATATAATAAAACTGTATATATAATATTATATATATATATATATATATATATAAATATATATATATATATAGATAGAGAAGAGTTGGGATAATAAATATATATATATATATATATATATATATATATATATATATATATATATATATATGAAAGTGGTCCTATATCCATCTGGACGTAAGGGGACATGCTTTATAGAGAAACATGCTTACTAAGCTCGCGGATGATGCGGTAGGGTGGCCAGTTCCTATCCGCCCGAATTTGACCCTAGCATGCTGACGTCAGCCAGTGCTCATTCACAGCTGAGTCGACTGGGAGGGACAGCCGGGCGCGAACCCAGGACATTGCAATTCAAAGCCAGTGCTCTACCACTGAGCTATGCCACCTCCCCCCCCCCTCTCTCTCTCTCTTTCTCTCTCTCTCTCTCTCTCTATATATATATATATATATATATAATATTATATATATAATACATCTATATTTGTGTATACACACATACATATACGAATATATATATGTACATATATGAATATAAATATGTATTGGTGTATGTGTATATGTGTATAAATATATTATATGTATATATATGTTTAACACATACTTATATACACATGTTAGTGTGTGTGCATTATAGAGAAAGGATGACATCATATGACAAAGAATATTGCCATTTCGTGGAAGCTAATCTTTCCTGTGCCAGTTAAGTACCGTTGCACCTCTATGGCCACTGTATTACATAACTACCGTTTTCATGAGCGGGATAAGTACCACTACAAGGAAAGTCAATGTCAATATATTGCGTATTCAAGGTAAAGATCACCTTTTTAGGCTAAAAGTACAAAAAAACCCTCTTATTTCCCTAAAGGAATACCGCTCTCTGTATAAATGTTTTTCTCCTACAGTAAGAATTAGAGATAAATTGCGGCCCATTTTGACCATAATCACATTAGAAGCAAACAATTTCTTGTGCCAGATAAGTACCACTATTATGTAAACTTCGCAGATGTGTTGCATTTGCATTATGTTTGCGATATGACTCGTTTCTGTACAATAATCACGCTTTGAAAAGAGAATCATACCACATTTTATTGATATGTACACCATTTCCCTCTATACAAAAATACAGTTTGCTTCGAACATACTGGTACTTATGGTCGGGCAATTCTATTCAATTGGCATCTACGAATTAAGGTACCATTCTGAATTGTAACCGAATTTGACCATCATGTTTGATTAGTTTCCTGT
>NW_020870027.1:216892-224392 GCF_003789085.1 Penaeus vannamei
TCTCTCGAGAAGCCGATTGGGTCAGACGAAGCCCTCGCAGGAGTTTTTCTTACACACTAATGTGTCAGTCTCCTTCAGGCTGTTGCATTTAGCATAGCCTGGTTGATGGATACCACCACATTTAGCACATTTGAATTATTCACTAAGGCATGTAGTGGTATCGTGAGCCTGAGCACATTGGGTCTTTGTCAATACATCTTAATGAGGCATGTTCGAATTTTTGGCATCTATTACAATACATTGGCTTTTGAATGCAATTTCTTACTTGGAATATCACTTTCTGCCATCGTTCTCAAGTCCTTGAGAAAGATTACTCCCTTACAAGTATTTGGGCTGATTGGAATAGTTACTTTAATTCGATCATGAATTTGCGTCACCTCAAGTATATCCTTAATCTGGGAAACATTGTACTTTAATAAGTTTTCGGACAAAATCAAAACTGTCGTCTACTTGACCATCAAGGACATTTTTTTAATAAAGGGGTTCACATTCAAAAGAGATTGATTTTCATTCACGCATTTAACATTCGCGAACCCTACATTCTCTGGTGGAATTTTGAAAAGTAGTCTTCTGGGTCTGTTAGTAGCAGGGGTACCAGTCTTCAAAATCGAATAGGTCGAAGATCGGTGGGTCGTCCCCCCTCCTTGAGAAAGAGCAAAGGATCAATCATGCAGGGTATCGGACCAAGTCCGACCCCTGGGCCCTTGCCTGTTGTCCTGAAGGGACCAAAAAACCCTTAACTATTGTTAACCAACCAAACAGCAACAACTGAGAGAGGAGTATGGCAGTTTTTCATCTACCCCCTTAGTGGAAGTACCACAGAGGAATCGAGTTATGTGGAGGGCACTTCCCATCCGCCAAACTTGCCGGACCGAAGGACTGTAAGAAGATGCCCATCACCCAAGTGAATACGGGAGCCCCGAGGGAACTCCTTTAGGGTTAGAAGAGTTACATTATAGATGGAAAGTTTTTAGACTAGAAATAAAGTGCACCCAAAGGACGCCCCAGACTAATGGGCCTCCATATCCAGGGGTCAAAGGCTGCAAAGGCTGCCCTGAGGTAGAAGATTGCTGCAGGTCTGGGGTGGGGTGCTGACTAGCCTACTGTAGTCTCGTGCGACCTGCTAAGCACTGAAGATGCAGGCAAAGAAAAAGATTTTACTCTATATGTTTACGGTATGGAACATAGAAACAACAATATCGAGCCACGGGTAGATCCTGTGGCACACGAGATATTGGTTTGTTGTTGCTGTGTTATAAGAACGGTCTGCAAACATCAGGAGTTCAAACACCATGCTAATCCTTAACCCATTTCCACATAAGGCTTTGCTTTAAAAATTTACCGCCACCGCTGGCGCAATCTTTGAAGAGGGCTGGAATTCTACGGAAATTTGTGTGCTAAGCAGAAACAAAAGACGACCGACGGATGGTGACAACACTAGGATTTTTTTTTTTTTTTTTAAGGCCATATTTTTGTTATTTTGAATGACTTCATATGTTTTGATGCATAAGAGAAGTGTTTAAAACATTGAGAGATTTTCCCATGTACAAATAAATTAAACATGAAACATAAATTCTGAAACTATCCTGGTATGAACTGATATGATATGGCAAACCGAACGTCATTGCGGCGGAAATTTCATCCGTTGTCACTTCAGCTGGTCTTTTAGCTGTACATCAGAGGCAGAGCCACAGTCTCATAGAGTGACTTTAAACCTTCATCCTTACAATAACGGTAAGTCATTCCTATAAATCAAGTAAATAGTAAGAGTAGTAATAAGTAAAGTGACAATAGGTCTTTTTTCCGGTGCCAAGAGGTGTAGTACTACAGTTTCCTGTGACTTCGCCCCTATTTATGGGGGCGGAGTCATATATAAGCAACTGCACCTGGCTGAAGAGCGCGCGGAGCACCTCTGCCCGTTTTAAAACTGGAAGAAAATGGGAAGTTCAAAGTTGATGCTACACTGTATGGTGCAATATTAGTAACTTTGATGATGTTAATGAGGATATTATTGCACTAAGTACTAGTTTAAAAGTATTTACGCGCGCGCGCGCGTGTATGTGTACATATATGCATATATATTATATATATACATACAGAAATGTGTACATGCATACATACCTATATACACAGTATACACACACACACACATATATTTAAACACATATGTATACACACATGCATATATATATATATATATATATATATATATATATATATATATATATATATAATATGTATATATACATATACATATATATGCATTTATGTATGTATATGTATATATATATACATATATATGAAGAAATATAATATTGAAAATATACACTACTACCATATATAACAATATAGAGTTTAAGGTTTATATGCTTTCATATTAATAGGGCTATAGCTAAGAAGAGCGAGGTTCGGGTTTACCTTTGTATGCCTGCGCTTTTATGCGGTGTGTCATGTAGGGTAACAATAGTTACTGCTTTTCTTATATCATTTATGCTTTAATCTTGGGCATATTCAGACCTCCAAAAGTGTTCCATGACGAATAATATACGGGGAAGTATCCCGCGTTTTATTTACAGGATGTGTTCGAATGGTTAAAGGAATATTATGAAAATTTATATTAGGTTTTACATAATCATTTTACTTATTATGTATGTAAAATTGAATATGCAGACGTAAACTTATATATCCTTTTGAATGTAGTTGATATCAATCAATAAATAGCGTCATTTTCAAAATATTTAAAGTAGTGTGACATTCGAAACCATTGTCGATGGACGAATGAAGAAGTATGATGGAAGGCGCTTAGGGCCCGCGCATTTTCAACTGATTTCGATAGTTTTCCGTCGTTTGATTTGTAATTTGAAGATGTTGATAACTAACAACTTGTATGTATTGTTATTTCCTAATGTTACATCAGTACAATTCAAAAACAAAAAAAGGTTCGTCAACTCGAGTACAATTCCTAGGAATGGGGGTGGAGCCGCACCTTTGGCAACAGCGTAGAAGCATCGGCAGCGTTGCTGTCGCGATCGGCCCAGAGAAGTGTCGCAAATGAAAAAACGACACTTTCTAGTGTAGTTAGACAGTTTCTTGGCACCGAAAAAAGGCCTAATGTCGCAAATGAAAAAACGACACTTTCTAGTGTAGTTAGACAGTTTCTTGACACCGGAAAAAAGGCCAAATGTCGCAAATGAAAAAATGACACTTTCTAGTGTAGTTAGACAGTTTCTTGGCACGGAAAAAAGGCCTAATAAGAGGGAAATAAATTATAACATTAACAGAAGAGAAGGGTTATAGGTTATGCGTTCATAAAATAGTGTTTGTGTATATACATGCTTGTATATGTCAGAGAAAGTATTGTATGTGTGACAGTATATGTGAATGTGGGTGAATTATTATTGTGTTGAGTCAACAAAATTGCTCTTTTTTTAAGATTGGCTGTCCACTAACAAATCATTCATTAGCATTTAAATGATAGCCGAGCTGAAAATCGCGCCAATTCTATTTCGCTTGGAAGTAGCGTTTATCCTCGAAGTAAACACTTTTCGTTGCGTCCGAACGCCAGCGTCGGAGCTGGCGGACCCTTTCGTTGACTTTTTTTTAGAGTAAGTATTCGAGTCGTTCGAAGTTTCTTTAAAGCACGACCGTAAGATGGAGTAGAGTGGTAATCACGACACTCCTGTGTCTTCCGAGTCTATAGAGTAGACTGATAATAAAATGGGTCGAAGATGTGCCGGCTCGCACTCGATCAGGACAGAGCATGGCTCAGCATGATTACTATGTGTGCGGGCCGGGGACCAGGGCCGATATACTCAAGGCTGCTGGTAAGAAAACAGAGTCCGTATAATCATCATAGATGTTGCAAATGAGGATCACAGTTTTTTTCATACACCAACTCCTTCTGATATTCCATGCCAAATCACCTATCAGAAAGAGCCCGCAGGTTTAGGGAAGACAGTAAAAAAGAAAAGGAAAAAGGCTATAATCATTCCGTCACTGGATTAAGTAAGGCTCCTTCTATGCCACGAAATGGTCAAGTTCAGGTTGACAGAGTTTTCGAAGAGAAAAAGTGTTTCAAGGATTTACGAATATGAAATTGTCTGAAGAAACATTTTTGAAAGTTTTACACATATATGTTCACAGCTTTTCTTTATCTTTTCTTTTTTTAAATATAGCTGTACATTATAAAGTGCTGTTAAACCTTCCCTTACTTCACAAGAACATCTGCTAATTGGTACAGGAAATAAATCCTTTTCTTTTCTCTAGTTTAATTACAAACCCTTCTTAACAACTGTCCTCTTATGGTTAGCTGTTGCTGTCGATAAATGTCGCTTAAAACCGTGTACTGCGAAATATTTTGCCCCAATGTTTATGGCCATTGTGACAATGTTGAAACACATTTTATTCTGCTAATGTATGATACTGTTAATCGAATTCTTGTATTATGAATTCATTCTTATTCATACATTTCACAATATCTTCTTAGTCATATCACAGCTGTGTTGAGCAATACATTCACGTAATCGCTCCTTGCCGTTTCTCCGCACTTGCGTTTCCTGAAACATCTGTTCTCTTTGTTGGCAGGTGGAATGGAAACGTGTCGCAACATTCTGGCAGCCGCGTTTTCTCCTTTCTACGTAGTTGAGAAAGCAGATAGGCTTTCCATTATAATCTATGAATAGTACATACACTCACTCACACGCACGCACATACATACATACAGATCACACACACACACACACACACAGATATATATATATATATTAATATATATTATATTATTATATTATAATATATATATACATACATATATATATATATATATATATATATATATATATATATATATATATATATATGCATGCACACACACACACACACACACACACACACACACACAACACACACACACACACACACACACATATATATATATATATATATATATATATATATTATTGTGTGTGTGTGTGTGTGTGTTTTGTGTGTGTGCGCGCGCGCCTCTGTGCGTGTGTGTGAGTGTGTGTGTACATACATATACAAATTAAAGAAAAAAAATATATATATATATATGTATGTATATATATATACATATACATATGTATATATATGCATATATACATATATATACATATGTTTTATATGTGTATATTATATATATATATATATTATTATTTATTTATTTATTGTATATGTATATATGTGTGTGTATTTTTGGTGTGTGTGTGTGTTGTGTGTGTGGGTGTGTGTGTGTGTGTGTGCTGACTCAACACTGCACATTTGCCGTGAACATCTACATTTTGTTTCCACACAATGACAAGCTGCGATTGGAGATATAAAAGTGGTGAATAACGAATGCCATAGTGTTTGATAACTAATATTTTGCATGCTTAAATTGCTGGTTTGAGAAATATGAACGATGTGTATTTGTGACACCTCACGGCCTTGGTGAACCTACCCTAACTTTGCCATAATCTAGCAGGATTTTATCCGATGAAAGTTACGTTATGAAATTATGAACTATTTTGAGTGATGATGATATCTTGATTGATTTGTAATTATGAATTTTAGGACTGATTTTTTGAGAAATGATATCGTAAAAGGAAGATAGTACCGACGTTTTGTAATTTTCGGCCTTGTATAATCTCCCCGAAGTTCGCAAGGCCCTATGGAATCTCTGTGGGAAAATTTGCACTCGACTGATTCTAGATCAGCATGGTCATATCTCCAAGAAGCAGCAAAAAATATTGTCTCAAATCTGGGTTCCACCTTAAAACACTGGACTATCTGATTTTTCCCTAATGTAGGTGCTGCCATCTGTTGACTTGCGGGTGAAGTACCCAGCCATTATGTGTAGTGGCTATTGTTTGGAGCTGGCGATGTTTTTTGCATCCAAACCCCACATTGTACTGATTAATATTATTGCCAAGGACTGAAGAACGACACGAAGTGGGAGTTTTTCAAGGGAAACTATATTAAGTTTTTAAGTTTTTTTCATAACTTTCTCCAGTAAATGTAATATGAAAATCGTACTATGGTGATATCTGTACTTTCTTACTGATTTTTAAAGACCTTAAGTTGATTTCAAAGTCAATTTGCACATCTATTGTTCAGAACAAAATAATTGGCATTTGTAATGAAAAAAATAATAATATGTGCTTTAAGAAATAAGTAGTTTTCTCTGTTGTTTGCAAGGCGTTGGATGTCGACACTAGAGTTGATGCTTTTTGTCAGTACTATATCTAATTTTCTGAACTAATTTGTATTAATCATGAGTAATAATTATCTTAAATGCACAGGACAATATTTTATGTTATGATTCCAAGTTAGTGTGTTCTGATTTCTTACAGTTAGACCCGTCTAATATGTCCAATGAATTATCAAACCGTAAAAATGAATGGCTTTGTCTAGCGTGTTGAATACCATTAGCAAACCATAGAGCACCAAAGCAGAACTTCAAAAAAAAAAAAAAAAATGTAGACGTGGTCAGATACGCCAGAGAATCTGATGCTTGTTTTATTAATTTACGTGACGAAGGACATCAGTTAAAATGGAAAGACGTTAAATTAATTCGTAGATCGTCAAATTCGTACGAGAAAAATAATTGAAGCAATTCTAATGAGAAAATTGCCTAATTTTAACTTGAGTGCTGGCCAGTGGGAGTTGGATGATCTTACGTCACTAGTTAGCAAAGCCTTCCCCAGACTCTTCGACCTTGACCCTCTCCCTGAGACCTGATTCTCTACCACAATATAAACTTCTCTCCTTTTATCCATTTCACTTCCAGGCTAGTACAGTGGTAACGTGCCGTCCTCTTATTCGAGGGGTCGGGGTTGCGCCCCGCCCAGGCGCGAGAAGTTGCAATTGTCGCCCGGAGGTTACTGCTGTGGCTGGGCACCGCGATGGGTAAGGACTAAGCTCTGTCGCGTCAGTACTCGCTGACACACGCTAATCGAGTCGACATTTGTCGGCACAGGCCGGGCTCCCCCATACCCCGGGCGAGGCTCAGCTTCGCACATTGGACTTATCCTTATCCATTTCGGTTTTTCTCTGAAGAGGAACGCGAAGAGTTCGGAACGTAATACATTTTTAATTCTCATTGTGTCTCGTTTCATTTTCATGTATAATCATTTTTATATCTATATTCATATATATACATATATATATATATATATATATACAAATATATATACATATATATATATATTCATATATATTCATATATATATACATATATTATATATCATATATATATATTCATATATATATATATATATATATATATATATATATATATATATATATATGTATATATATGTATATATATTCATATGTGTATATATATATATGTATTAATATATATATATATATATATATTATATATATATATATATATATATATATATTATATATATAATATATATATAGACAGACAGAGAGAGAGAGAGATAGAGAGAATATTCATATATTATATTCATATATATATATATATATATATAT
>NW_020870027.1:241892-264392 GCF_003789085.1 Penaeus vannamei
GGAATGGTGCACATGAAGAAGGGAGGATGGGGTGTGTTGGAAGAGAGTGGAAGTAAGGAAGCAGGGGAATTTAAGGAGGAGGATTATGGATATTGGCAAATACTTTGAATATAAAGTAAATAGAAATAGAGGGATGAGGGAGCAGAGCATTTTCTTGGGTCATGTTTAGGAAGTTTTGGATGTCTTCAAGAGTTCTGGAGGAGAGTTGGGTGGAGAGGTCAGAGAAATAAAGGTCTCTTGTAATTAAATAGGTGATAGATTCGGGGTTATAGGAAGAGGAGGGTGAAGGAGAGGATGTGGTAGAAGAGGAGTGGAATGTTAGGGTAGCCTGGTTGCAACAGATGAAGTGGAGATGGTTTCAGGCATCAGGGAAGTGGTAAACATTGGAGTATCTGGATGTAGACTGGAAAAGGATCTGACTGGGGGAGGGAGAATAGAGGTTGGATGGTTTGGGACAGAGGGAAGAGATACGGGGAGATGTTGAGATATCTTGAGAAGATGGTGGGGGAGCAGAGCTAGGACTGATTTAGAATAGGCAAAGATAGAAAAATCTTGTGCTCTCTGTCTGGCCTCATGTAAAGTGAGGTCAAGTTTGAATCTGAGAACTGCTACCTCAGTTTGTAGGTAGGGCAGCCCCTATAAATATATTATGGAGCCACTACAATTTGCAGAAGTACATGACTGAGCAGAGCAATCTGAAAGGTCATGACAGGTTGGGCTCATAGAGGGCCGTGTGGAGTGACAGTGTTTGGCTGGGTGGCAATGACACCAACATTTCTGATATTGTTCCTGTCTGGTTCTCGGGATCTGCTGAACCAGCGACTTATTTGAGGCTGAAGAACTAGCAAGTCAATAGGTTGAGAATGACACTGAGTATGAAGATGTTATGATTCTGGATCTGATATAGAATGGAGCAAGGTCTCTGAAAGTACAAAGGATTTGTAACTAGTAATATTCTGGAAGTTTTGGCTGTCAGTTGAATTAATTGTATGATGAAACAATAATTTTGCCAACATCAAGTTGATTAGTTAAATATACTAGTTTTAAGTCTTACTAACCTGACGCATGACAAAACAGCTGGGTGTCTCATGCACCAGGCAGTGTGTACCTTTCATTGGAAAGTAGTTTTATTCAGTACCTTTCATGTTTTATCTACATCAGTTATCCAAGAGAAGAGGGGGAAGGGTCACTTTGGGCATGTCTGGCAGGCATAAGACAGTTGTAATTTGTCTGGTATTAACTATTCTGTACTCTCTGATAAGTATCAGTTATATTAACTTCGTTTCAAGTGGTACCAATAATGTTTGATCCAGCCAAAAGTTTTAGGCCCTTTTGGGTGTTTGGTGGGCATAATGTAGCTGGCAGTATGTCTGGCGAGGGTCGCTTTGTACTTGGTGGAATGTTACCTTTCATTCAGTACCTTTCATGTTTTATCTACAGCTAGAACACTGCATGGGGTCAACA
Organism: Penaeus vannamei; assembly: GCF_003789085.1. NCBI lineage: Eukaryota > Metazoa > Arthropoda > Malacostraca > Decapoda > Penaeidae > Penaeus > Penaeus vannamei. The sequence continues at coordinate 243,357 of NW_020870027.1, forward strand.
TTTGGGTGTGTGGGCGGGCATAATGCAGCAGGTAAATTTGTCTGGCATTGTCCATTCTGTACTTACTCTCTCAGATGTGTTGAAGTATATAAACTTTATTTTAGGTGTTTGATCCAGCCCAAATTTTAAGGCCCTTTTAGTTGTCTGACAGGCCTAATGCAGCAGGTATTATGTCTGGCATGAACCATTTTTTACCCAGTGTGATATGTAATTAGCCTGAAATACACTGTGTGTGGTACCTCTCTTATGTTTGATCTAGCTGATTTTTTTTTTTTTTTTTTTTTTTTTTGCCCCTTTTGGGGTCCCCAGGGCCAAACGCAGCAGGGGGTCCCGGCAGACGTCCAGTTCTTCACATGCTCTATCATTCTCTACATGATCCTGTACTCAGCAATTGGTACCACGTTCGTTTGACCAACCTCCCTCGGCTGCCGGTCTATATAGTTGGGTGTGAGTAGTTATAGACCGGCAGCCAGCGACATAGGGTTAGACGAACTAGATACCAATGTCCGAGCATATGGTTATTTTGTGGGTTCAAAAATGCAATTATGCCGGGAACCCCCTGGTGGGGGTAGGGACGGGAACCCCCATAAGGGCGAAAATATGGGTCTGACATAGATGGCCGAGGTACCACTTGAAATCACATCTAATGTTTATTTATCGTCAATCTCCATCAGCAGTACAAACGACAGACATTTTTGGGGGTGGGAAGGTCCTGCCAGACCCCCCCAAAAGGGTTTCAAATTAGGCTATAATTAATGCAAATGAACATGCTTAGTGTACAAGTCTAGAAATATTACTCCAGAAAAAGCGGTGGGACTATGGGCACCAANATACATATTCATATATATATATTATTATATATATATATATATATATATATATAATATATTATATATAGTATTTATGTATATATATAATATATATATATATATATATATATATATATATATATATATATGTATATATATATATATATATATATATATATATATATATATATATATATATATATAATATATTATAATATATATCATATATATGATATATTATAATAATATATATAATATGTATATATATATATATATATATATATATATATATATATATATATATATATATATATATATATATATATATATATCACATATATATTATAATATATTATATATATATATATAATATAATATATATATATATATAATACATAATATATATATATAATATATATTATATATATTATAGTATACTACATACACTATGACATATACATAAACAGACACACACATGTACAACAACACCACACACAATACACAAATATATGTACATATATAATATATATATATATATATATATATATATATATATATATATAGAGAGAGAGAGAGAGAGAGAGAGAGAGAGAGAGAGAGAGAGAGAGAGAGAGAGAGATAGAGAGAGAGAGAGAGATAATGTAATATATATATATATATATATATATATATATATATATATATATATATATATATATATATATATATATATATAATATGTATATATATAATATATATATATATATATATACATATAATATATATTATATATATGCATATACATATGCGTGTGTCGGCATGTATGTGTCCACGTGCACTCAACATTCCTTCCACTCCAACTGCGAAGGAAATTAACCCTTTTATCCCACGTCGTAAGCAACGCCACTGGACAGCGCATGTAACCCGAAGCCTCAGCCACGACCTCAATATCCTGAACAGCAAAATACCTGAACAACTGTCCCAACGCTGGCCCTGAGATTTCGCCTAGGTAACAGCGGTTGGTGACCTCCCTCTCTGGAGACTGGGCGCTGTCTGGGGTCACGCTTTGACCTCGAGACGCCTGCTATTTGACCCTGAGGCTGAAACCCGTGTCACTGGCCACCATTTAGACTTTTTTTTTGCTTTGTAAGTGTAATATCAATGTAGATTATTATCGTTGTTATCTGTTATTATCATTCTTTATCATCGTTTTCTTTACTGTGGTTGTCATCATAGGTTGTATTTAGTGTCATATTTATTATAATCATCATTATCGTCACAAAATGTAGATTATGAGTCTGAAATGATAACATCTGACACACCACCATCACTACCCATGATTCATCCATCATCACCGACACCATAAATTATCACATCATCAACACTATAGTCATCACCAACACTATAATATCACCATCAACACCATAATCATTACCAACACCATAATCATCACCATCATAATCTCCACCACCAGCCAACCACCACCTCCTCCACCCCCAGCCAACCACCACCATCGCTAACTCCACGTCAACACCATGATTCATCGTCATCACCAACACTACCGGCATACTCATCACCATCATCGCAATCCCCACCATCACCACCACTAATATGCCTATCACCATCACCACCATCATCATAAATAATAATGATAATTATGAAATAGACTCAAACTTGACCAGTTTCATTACCATCACCTCCACTCCTCCAACACCACCACTACCGACCACCCCTACCATCAGCTCCACCCACCCCCACCTCCCCCACCCCCACCTCCCTCCAACACCACACCTCCCCCAACCCCCTCCTGCCACACCACCATCCATCACCCTCAACTCCACCTCGCCCCTACCCCCCACTACCATCCACCCCCATCCCCACCGTCACCTCCACCTCCCCCCACCTCCACCTCCTTCACTTCCACCTACCCACCCCCACACCCACCTCCAACACCACCTACCCCCACCCCCACCACCTCAAACTCCCTCCAACACCACCCACCTCCCCTACACTCACCCCCCCACCCTCATGCCCACCTCCCCCACCCCCACCTCCTCAAACTCCTCCAACCACCTTCCACCTCCTCCAACACCCCCACGCACGACCCCAAACCCAACCCACCCTAGCCCTCCACCCCCACCTCTATTCCCTCACGCCCCACCTTTCCACCCCACCCCTACCACGACTCAGAACCCCACCCTACCCTCTCTCACTCCTCAATGGCCTCCACCCCACCCCAACCCCACCTCCCTCATCTACACCTCCACCTCCCCCACCCCACCACTCCACCCCCAACCCCCCTCAAACTCCTCCACCACTCCCTCCACTCCCCCTCGCACCCCACCCCACCACCCACCTCCACCTCCCCCCACCTCCACTCCCTCACTTCCACCTACCCCACCCCCACACTCACCTCCTCCACCCCTTCCACCCCCACCCTCACCACGACCCCAGAACCCCACCCTATCCCCTCAACGCCCCTCCAATGCTCCACCCTCACCACCACCACCTCCCCTACCCCACCTCCTCCACCCCCCTCCACAACACCCCCCACCCCCACCACGACACCCAGCACCTCCACACCCTCAGCTCCATCCCCCTACCCCCACCCCCACCACCTCACCTCCACCTCCCTCACTTCACCTACCCCACCCCACACTCCTCTCCTCCACCCTTCCCCAACCCCACGACCCCAGAACCCCACCTACCCCCCCCCCACCACCCCCTCATCTCCACCTCCACCACTCCCCCCACCCCCCACCCCCACCCACCACGACACCCAGCACCCGCGCCGCCCCAGCAACAGGAAATCCGTCCACGTAATCCTTGGGGAATAAACTCCTGACGAAGGCGCAGACCTCGAAGATTCTCGACCCAAGGGAAAAAAAGGGGGGGGGAAGGGGAGGGGGTGGAAGGGGAGGGAGAGGTAGGGGGAGGGGGAGGGGAGAGGGAGGGGAGGGGGAGGGAGCGGGGAGGTGGGGGAGGAGGGAGAGGGAGGGAGGTGCGATGGTCACTGACTGACGCCGTGCTGACCTCAGGCGCTGACGCCGACCCAGGCTGGCATACTCGTGTCTCCGGCGGCGGTGGTCAGTCGGTCCCTTGCTTCGCTCTTTTATTTTCTCTTGCATGTTTTTTCTATTTCTCGAAATTTTGTCTTCTTTTGTACTTATGAGTGTATGTTTTTATGTTTTTTCTTTCTTCCATGTTTTTTTTCTATTTCTCGAAATTTTTGTCTTTTTTTTGTACTAATGAGTGTATGTTTTTATGTTGTTCTTATTTTTGTGTAGTTATATATACGCATGTGCACACAGACACACACACGCATATATATATTTGTGTGTGTGTGTATGTGTGTGTGTGTGTGTGTGTGTGTGTGTGTGCGTGTGTGTGCGTGTGTGTGTGTGTGTGTGTGTGTGTGAGTGTGTGAGTGTGAGATGAGAGAGAGAGAGAGAGAGAGAGAGAGAGAGAGAGAGAGAGAGAGAGAGAGAGAGAGAGAGAGAGAGAAGAGAGAGAAGGAGAGAGAGAGAGACAGGTAGAGAGAGGAGAGCATACGTGGCGTGTGTGTGCGTATGAACATCTACCCATATACGTGCCTCTAAATCAATATACATACAACGATACATACACACATACATGCCATACCATCCATACCAAAATATTTCAACATAAAATCCCACTATCTTCAAAATTAAACTTTAATATTATCAGTCAGGTCGACTTAAAAAAAAAAAAAAAAAGACACAGCCTTGAACTATATATATATAGCTCCCTCCACTCTGGTTTTCATTAACAGAGAAATGTGAAAGCAGTCCATACTATTTTGAGATAATTAATCCTCATTAACTCCGCCAAAAAGGAGGGGGGGGTATATAATATTCCACCTTTATTGGTTAATTAGCTAACTAGGTGATTTACCGGTTGGTTCTCTTGATTAATTAGATTGTCTACAGACTTCAGCACAAATATACAGACATGAGAATGAAATTTTATGTGTGTCTGTGGTAAAGAGATTAAACTTGTAGGTTTTGTGATAAGTCAGAGCTCTATATATTTGTGGTAAAGTATATTTGTAAAGTATATTTGTGGAAAAGTATATTTGTGGTAAAGTATATTTGTAAAGTATATTTGTGGTAAAGCATATTTGTAAATATATTTGTGGTAAAGGTAGGGTAAATATTGTAAAGTATATTTGTGGTAAAGCATATTTGTAAAGTATATAATTTGTAGTATAGTATATTGTAAAGTATATTTGTAAAGTATATTTGTGGTAAAGTATATTTGTAAAGTATATTTGTGGTAAAGTATATTTGTAAAGTATATTTGTGGTAAGTATATTGTAAAGTATATTTGTGGTAAAGTGTAAGTATTTTGTGGTAAAATATTTGTAAGTAGTGGTAAAGTATATTTGTAAAGTAATAAAAGTATATTTGTGGTAAAGTATATTGTAAAGTATATTTTGTGGTAAGTATATTGTGGTAAAGTATTTGTAAAGGTATATTTGTGGTAAAGCATATTTGTAAGTAGTGGTAAATATTGTAAAGTATATATTTGTGGTAAAGTATATTGTAAAGTATATTTGTGGTAAGTATATTTGTGTAAAAGTATATTTGTAAAGTATATTTGTGGTAAAGCATATTTGTAAAGCATATTTGTGGTATATATTTGTAAAGTATATTTGTGGTAAAGCATATTTGTAAAGTATATTTGTGGTAAAGTAGTATATATTTGTTGGTAAAGTATATTTGTGGTAAAGTATATTGTAAAGTATTTTGTGGTAAAGTATATTTGTGGTAAAGCATATTTGGTAAAGTAATATTTGTGGTAAAGCATATTTGTAAAGTATATATTGTGGTAAAATAATTAAAGTATATGTGGTAAAGTATATTTGTAAAGTATATTTGTGGTAAAGTATATGTGGTAAAGTATATGTAAAGTATATTTGTGGTAAAGTAATAAAATAAAGTTATTGTGGTAAAAATATATTTTGTGGTAAAGTATATTTGTAAAGTGTGGTAAAGTATATTTTGTAAGGTGTATATTTGTGGTAAAGTATATTGTGTATAAAGGTATATTGTGGTAAAGTATATTGTATATATTTGTGGTAAAGTATATTTGTAAAGTATATTTGTAAAGTATTTTGTGGTAAAGTATATTTGTAAAGTATATTTGTGGAAAGTATATTTGTAAATGTAAAGTATATTTGTGGTATATATTTGTAAAATATATTTGTGGTAAAGTATATTTGTATATGTGGGTAAAGTAAAGTATATTTGTAAAGTATATGTGTTATTTGTGGTAAAGTATATTTGTAAAGTGTGGTAAAGTATATTTGTAAAATATATTTGTGGTAAAGTATATTTGTAAAGTATATTTGTGGTAAAGTATATTTGTGGTAAAATATATTTGTGGTAAAGTATATTTGTGGTAAATATATTTGTAAAGTATATTTGTGGTAAAGTATATTTGTGGTAAAGTATATTTTGTGGTAAAGTATATTTTGTAAAGTATATTTGTGGTAAAGTATATATTGTGGTAAATATAAAAAGTATATTTGTGGTAAAGTATATTTGTTAAAGTATATTTGTTGGTAGTATATATGTGGTTAAATATATTTGTGGGTAAAGTATATTGTGTGGTAAAGTATATTTGTAAAGTATTTTGTTGTAAAGTATATATGTGGTAAATATATTTTGTGGTAAAGTATATTTGTGGTAAAGTAATATTGAAAAGTATATTTGTTGTAAAGTAATATATGTGGTAAATATATTTGTGGTAAAGTGTATTTGTAAAGTATATTTGTGGTATGTATATTTTGTAAAGTATATTGTGGTAAAATATTATTGTGGTAAAGTATATTTGTGGTGGTAAGTATATTTGTAAGTATATTGCGTAAAATATAATATAAGTGGTAAAGTATAAAATATATTGTGTAAAGTAATATTTGTATATTTGGTAAAATATATAAAGTATATTTGTGGTAAAGTATATTTGTGGAAAAGTATATTTGTGGAAAAATATATTTGTGGTAAAGTATATTTGTAAAGTATATTTGTGGTAAAGTATATTTGGTAAGTATATTTGTAAAGTATATTTGTGGTAAAGTATATTTGTGGTGAAGTATATTTGTGGAAAAGTATTATTTGAAAAGTAATTTGTGGAAAAATATATTTGTGGTAAAGTATATTTGTAAAGTATATTTGTGGTAAAAAGTGGATAATTGGGGAAGATTAGGACTCATGTGGGTAGTTTATAGAAAATTTTTTGTAGAGATTATAAATACGTTTTGCAGTCGTGAAGGGAGATTAGAAATAAATTTTGCAATGATAGATTAAAAGCAATATATGCAGTGATGATAGTGTTATAAGTAAATTTTGCAGTTATAAGAACAGATTATTTGTAAAGTTTGTTGTGATGGGAGTAAATTGCAAGTAAAATTAATTTTGCAATAATGAGATTATCTAGTAATTTATTTGCAGTAATGAGTAAAAATGATCATAAGTAAAGTTTGCTGTGATCAGAGTTTATAAGTAAATTTTTGCAGTTATGGGAGCAGATCATAAGTAAGTGTTGCAGTAATGAGAGGGGATTATAAGTAAGATTTGCAATAAGGAGAGATTGCACGTATATTTTGCAATTGTGAGAGGAGGTTATAAGTAAATTCTGCAGAGATGATAGATTATAAGTAAATTTCCTGGTGAATAGAGATTATGTTAAATTTGCAGGTATGAGAATAAACTATATGTATTTTTTTGGTGATGAGAGCAGATTATAAGTAAACTTTACAATGATAAGAACAAGTTATAAGTAAATCTTGTAGTGATAATTATAAGCTGATTATAAGTAGATGTTGCAGTAGTGAGAACAGATTATAAGTAAAATCTAATTTAATTAACAAAGCTTAGTTTTTTTGCCGAGTGCTTAGAGTAAGATGTGATAGTAATAGTATTACTGTTAATAAGATGATTAATTTTGGTATTTGTTTTTTTATTGTCATTAGTTGTAGTATTTGTAGGACTAGTAGTAATTGTTGTAGTAATAGTAGAATTGATGGTATTACTGATAGTAGTAGAATTGATAGTAATAGTTGTAGTAATAATATTGACAGTACTACTATTACTTAAGAAAGAAGTATTGACAGTAGTAGTAGTACTTGTAATGATAGTAGAATTGATAGTAATAGTTTTAGTAATAATATTGACAGTACTACTATTACTTGTGAAAGAAGAATTGACAGTAGTAGTAGTACTTGTAGTAATAGTAGAATTGATTGTAGTTGCTATAGTAATAGTACTGATAGTACTACTACTATTTGTGAAAGAAGTATTGGTAGTAGGTATTAATACGAGTATTGATAGTAGGTAGTCGTAGTAGACTGAGATTGATAGTAGTAGTAGTAGCAAGTAAGCACTGCACACCGCTTCACTATATTTACTATTATGTGGTTTGTATGCGTAAAATCATTCATAATTGAGAGGCTAATATTATCTTTCATTACAGCCGGTAATAATAACAATAGTAATGAGGAAGACAAAATATATAAAATTAATACTAATAAGAAATTATATAGACGAAGAATAGGAAAAATGTATGAAGATTATATTACAAAAAGTGTCGCTAGACTATTTGATCTAGAAGGAAATAAAAAAAATAAAAAAAATCCACACCTAATTAAATAAAAACATGACACCCCCCAAAAAAGAAAAAGAAAAATATATATTAGTAAATGAATAAAAATTAACAAATTAGATCAATATATAAATAAACTGAATCACAATTAAAAATAATAAAAAAACCATCTCCGTTCATATTTTACCCTCCCCCCAAAAAAAAAAAATAATAAAAAATAAAAAATAAATAATAAACAAAAGATAAATCAATAAATAAATAGAACAAAAACCACCCGCTAGGTACCCTTCCCTCCCTTCTTCCCCCTACCCCCCCTCCCAACCCCACCCCAAACAAACCAAGAAATCCTAAGCAAGCAAGAAAACAAAAACAAGAAATGCAAGCAAGCAAAACAAGAAATCCCAAGCAAGCAAAAAACAAAACAAGAAATCAAGCAAGCAAGAAACAAAACAAGAATCCAAGCAAGCAAGAAAACAAAACAAGAAATCCCAAGCAAGCAAGTAAACAAAACAAGAAATCCCAAGCAAGCAAGAAACAAACCAAGAAATCCCAAGCAAACAAGAAACAAAACAAGAATTCCCAAGCAAGCAAGAAAACAAAACAAGAAATCCCAAGCAAGCAAGAAACAAAACAAGAAATCAAGCAAGCAAGAAAACAAAACAAGAAATCCAAGCAAGCAAAGCAAAAAAACAAAACAAGAAATCCCAAGCAAGCAAGAAACAAAACAAGAAAATCCCAAGCAAGCAAGAAAACAAAACAAGAAATCCAAGCAAGCAAGGAAAACAAAACAAGAATCCCAAGCAAGCAAGAAAACAAACAAGAAATCCAAGCAAGCAAGAAAACAAAAAAAATCCAAACAAAGCAAGAATCCCAAGCAAGCAAGAAACAACCAAGAAATCCAAGCAAACAAAAGAAATCCCAAGCAAGCACAAAAAAAGAAATCAAGCAAGCAAGAAACAAAACAAGAAATCCCAAGCAAGCAAGGAAAACCAAAAGAAATCCAAGCAAGCAAGTAAACAAACCAAGAAATCCCAAGCAAGCAAGAAAACAAACAAGAAATCAAGCAAGCAAGAAAACAAACAAGAAATCCCAAGCAAGCAAGAAACAAAACAGAAATCCCAAGCAAGCAGAAAACAAAACAAGAAATCCCAAGCAATCAAACAAGCAAAAAACAAACAAGAAATCCCAAGCAAGCAAGAAAACAACCAAGAAATCCCAAGCAAGCAAGAAACAAAACAAAAAATCCAAGCAAGCAAGAAAACAAAAACAAGAATCCCAAGCAAGCAAAGAAAACAAGAACAAGAAAGCAAAGAAACAAAACAAGAAATCCCAAGCAAGCAAGAAAACAAAACAAGAATCCCAAGCAAGCAAGAAGCAAAACAAGAAATCCAAGCAAGCAAGAAAAGCAAAACAAGAAATCCCAAGCAAGCAAGAAAGCAAAACAAGAAATCCAAGAAAAAAAACAAGAAATCCCAAGCAAGCAAGAAAAGCAAAACAAGAAATCCCAAGCAAGCAATCCCAAGCAAAAACAAAACAAGAAATCCCAAGCAAGCAAAAGCAAAACAGAAATCCCAAGCAAGCAAGAAAGCAAAACAAGAAATCCCAGCAAGCAAGTAAACAAACAAGCAAGCAAGAAAACAAAACAAGAAATCCAAGCAGCAAGTAATCCCAAAGCAAGAAAACAAAACAAGAAATCCCAAGCAAGCAAGAAAACAAAACAAGAAATCCCAAGAAGCATCCAAGCAAGCAAGAAACAAAACAAGAAATCCCAAGCAAGCAAGAAACAAAACAAGAAATCCCACAAGCAAAAGAAAACAGAACAAGAACATCCCAACAAGCAAGCAAGCAAGCAAGCAAGTTAGACCGAGAAGGCGCGTCGGACTGAGAGGTCCAGGTCCCTTGGCGATGAGGCCTCGCTGTCTTCGTCGCCGGAGAGGTGGGTCTTGGCGGATGGGGGGGCGCCGAGGGAGAGTCTGCCGGGGGGGGGATGTTTCTGTCTGTCTGTCTGGCTGTCTTTGTTTGTTTGTCTCTCTCACTCTCTCTCTCTCTCTCTCTCTCTCTCTTCTCTCTCATCTCTATCTATCTCTCTCTCTCTCTCTCTTCTCTATCTATCTCTCTCTCTCTCTCAAGCAAGCAAGCAAGAAAACAAAACAAGAAATCCAAGAAACAAAACAGAGCAAGCAAAAAACAAACAAGAAATCCCAAGAAAAAAAACAAGAATATCCCAAGCAAGCAAGCAAGCAATCAAGCGAGTTTAGACCGAGAAGGCGCGTCGGACTGAGAGGTCCAGGTCCCTTGGCGATGAGGCCTCGTTGTCTTCGTCGCCGGAGAGGTGGGTCTTGGGGATGGGGGGCGCTGGGGAGAGTCTGCCGGGGGGGGGATGTTTCTGTCTGTCTGTCTGGCTGTCTTTGTTTGTTTGTCTCTTCACTCTCTCTCTCTCTCTCTCTCTCTCTCCTCTCTCTTCTCTCTCTATCTATCTATCTATTCTCTCTCTCTCTCTCTCTCTCTCCTCTCTCTCTTCTATCTATCTCTCTCTCTCTCTCAAGCAAAGCAAGAAAACAAAACAAGAAATCCAAGAAACAAAACAAGAAATCCAAGCAAGCAAGAAACAAAACAAGAAATCCCAAGAAAAAAAACAAGATATCCCAAGCAAGCAAGCAAGCAATCAAGCGAGTTTAGACCGAGAAGGCGCGTCGGACTGAGAGGTCCAGGTCCCTTGGCGATGAGGCCTCGCTGTCTTCGTCGCCGGAGAGGTGGGTCTTGGCGGATGGGGGGGCGCTGGGGGAGAGTCTGCCGGGGGGGGGGATGTTTCTGTCTGTCTGTCTGTCTGGCTGGCTGTCTTTTTTTGTTTGTTTGTCTCTCTCTCTCTCTCTCTCTCTGTCTCCTAAGCAAGCAAGCAAGAAAACAAACCAAGAAATCCCAAGCAAGCAAGAAAACAAAACAAGAAACCCAAGCAAGCAAGCAAGCAAGCAAGCGAGTTTAGACAGAGGAGGCGCGTCGGAATGCGAGGTCCAGGTCCTTGGCGATGAGGCCTCGCTGTCTTCGTCGCCGGAGAGGTGGGTCTTGGCGGATGGGGGGCGCTGGGGGAGAGTCTGCCGGGGGGGATGTTTCTGTCTGTCTGTCTGTCTGGCTGGCTGTCTTTTTTTGTTTGTTTGTCTCTCTCTCTCTCTCTCTCTCTGTCTCCTAAGCAAGCAAGCAAGAAAACAAACCAAGAAATCCCAAGCAAGCAAGAAACAAAACAAGAAACCCAAGCAAGCAAGCAAGCAAGCAAGCGAGTTTAGACAGAGGAGGCGCGTCGGAATGCGAGTCCAGGTCCCTTGGCGATGAGGCCTCGCTGTCTTCGTCGCCGGAGAGGTGGTCTTGGGCGGATGGCGGGGCGCTGGGGAGGAGAGTCTGCTGGGGGGGGGGGATGTTTCTGTCTGTCTGTCTGGCTGTCTTTGTTGTTTGTTGTCTGTTTGTCCTCCTCCCCTCTCTCTCCCCAAGCAAGCAAGCAAGAAAACAAAACAAGAAATCCCCAAGAGAACAAAACAAGAAAATCCCAAGCAAGCAAGAAAACAAAACAAGAAATCCCAAGCAAGCAAGAAAACAAAACAAGAAATCCCAAGAAGAAAACAAAACAAGAAATCCCAAGCAAGCAAGAAAACAAAACAAGAAATCCCAAGCAAGCAAGAAAACAAAACAAGAAATCCCAAGCAAGCAAGAAAACAAAACAAGAAATCCCAAGCAAGCAAGAAAACAAAACAAGAAATCCCAAGCAAACAAGCAAGAAAACAAGAAAAAGAAAACAAAACAAGAAATCCCAAAACAAACAAGAAATAAGCAAAAAACAAGAAAACAAAACAAGAAATCCAAGAAAAAACAAAAAAGAAATCCCAAAAACAAAACAAGAATCCCAAGCAAGCAAGAAACAAACAAGAAATCCCAAGAAAACAAAACAAGAAATCCCAAGAAAACAAAACAAGAAATCCCAAGCAAGCAAGAAAACAAAACAAGAAATCCCAAGCAAGCAAGCAAGAACAAAACAAGCAATATCCCAAGCAAGCAAGCAAGCAAGCGAGTTTAGACAGAGAAGGCGCGTGGGAATGAGAGGTCCAGGTCCCTTGGCGATGAGGCCTCGCTGTCTTCGTCGCCGGAGAGGTGGGTCTTGGCGGATGGCGGGGCGCCGAGGGAGAGTCTGCTGGGGGGGGGGGATGTTTTCTGTCTGTCTGTCTGGCTGTCTTTGTTTGTTTGTTTGTCTCTCTCTCTCTCTCTCTCTGTCTCCCAAGCAAGCAGCAAGAAAACAAAACAAGAAGTCCCAAGCAAGCAAAAAAAAACAAGAAATCCAAGCAAGCAAGAAAACAAAACAGAAATCCCAAGCAAGCAAGAAAACAAAACAAGAAATCCCAAGAAAACAAAACAAGAAATCCCAAGCAAGCAAGAAAACAAAACAAGAAACCCCAAGCAAGCAAGCAAGCAAGCGAGTTAAGAGAGAGGAGGCGCGTCGGAGTGAGAGGTCCAGGTCCCTTGGCGATGAGGCCTCGCTGTCTTCGTCGCCGGAGAGGTGGGTCTTGGCGGATGGGGGGCGCTGAGGGAGAGTCTGCTGGGGGGGGGGATGTTTCTGGCTGTCTGTCTTTGTTTGTTTGTTTGTCTGTTTGTCTCCCTTCTCTCTCTCTCTCTCTCTCTCTCTCTCTCTCTCTCTCTCTCTCTCTCTCCTCTTCCTCTCCCAAGCAAGCAAGCAAGAAAACAAAAAACAAGAAATCCAGAAAACAAAACAAGAAATCCCCAAGCAAGCAAGAAAACAAAACAAGAAATCCCAAGCAAGCAAGAAAACAAAACAAGAAATCCCAAGCAAGCAAGAAAACAAAACAAGAAATCCCAAGCAAGCAAGAAAAACAAAAAAAGAAATCCCAAGAAAACAAAACAAGAAATCCCAAGAAAACAAAACAAGAAATCCCAAGCAAGCAAGCAAGCAAGCAAGCAAGCGAGCTTAGACAGAGAAGGCGCGTCGGAATGAGAGGTCCAGGTCCTTGGCGATGAGGCCTCGCTGTCTTCGTCGCCGGAGAGGTGGGTCTTGGCGGATGGGGGGCGCCGAGGGAGAGTCTGCTGGGGGGGGGGGGATGTTTTCTGTCTGTCTGTCTGTCTGGCTGGCTGTCTTTGTTTGTTTGTTTGTCTGTTTGTATCCTCCTCTCTCTCTCTCTCCCAAGCAAGCAAGAAAACAAGACAGAAATCCAAGCAAGCAAGCAAGAAAACAAAAACAAGAAATCCTAAGCAAGAAAACAAAACAAGAAATCCAAGAAACCAAAACAAGAAATCCCAAGCAAGCAAGCAAGCAAGCGAGTTTAGACAGAGGAGGCGCGTCGGACTGAGAGGTCCAGGTCCCTTGGCGATGAGGCCTCGCTGTCTTCGTCGCCGGAGAGGTGGGTCTTGGCGGATGTGGGGCGGCCGAGGGAGAGTCTGCTGGGGGGGGGGGGGGGTGTTTCTGGCTGTCTGTCTTTTTGTTGTTTGTTTGTCTGTTTGTCTCCCTCCTCCTCTCTCTCCTCTCTCTCCTCTCTCTCTCCTCTTCTCTCTCTCTCTCTCTCTCGTCTCTCTCTCTCTCTCTCTCTCTCCCAAGCAAGCAAGCAAGAAAACAAAACAAGAAACCCAAGCAAGCAAGCAAGCAAGCAAGCGAGTTTAGACAGAGGAGGCGCGGACTGGAGAGGTCCAGGTCCCTTGACGATGAGGCCTCGCTGTCTTCGTCGCCGGAGAGGTGGGTCTTGGCGATGGGGGGCGCCGAGGAGAGTCTGCTGGGGGGGGGGGGATGTTTCTCTCTGTCTGTGCTGGCTGTCTGTCTTTGTTTGTTTGTCTGTCTGTTTCTCTCTCTCTCTCTCTCCGTCTCTCTCATTCTCCTCTCTCTCACTCTCTCTCTCTCTCTCTCTCTCTCTCTCAGCCAAGCAAGCAAGAAAACAAAAACAAGAAATCCCAAGAAGCAAGAAAACAAAAAATCCAAGGCAAGCAGCAAGAAACAAAACAAGAAATCAAGCAAGCAATAAATCCGCAAGCAAGCAAGAAAACAAAAAAGAACCCCAAGCAGCAATCAAGCAGCAAGCGAGTTTAGACAGAGAAGGCGCGTCGGAATGAGAGGTCCAGGTCCTTGGCGATGAGGCCTCGCTGTCTTCGTCGCCGGAGAGGTGGGTCTTTGGCGGATGGTGGGGCGCCGAGGGAGAGTCTGCTGGGGGGGGGGGGCTGTTTCTGTCTGTCTGTCTGTTTGTCTGTCTTTGCTTGTTTGTCTGTCTTGTTGTGGTCTTCCCTCCTCTCTCTCTCTCCCAGGCAAGCAAAGCAAGAAAACAAAACAAGAAATCCAAAGAAAACAAAAAAGAAATCCGCAAGAAAAAAAACAAGAAATCCCAAGCAAGCAAGCAAGAAAACAAAACAAGAAATCCCAAGCAAGCAAGAAAACAAACAAGAACCAAGAAATTCAACCAACCAAGCAAGAAACAACAAGCAAGCAAGCGAGTTTAGAGAGAGGAGGCGCGTCGGGGTGAGAGGTCCAGGTCCTTGGCGATGAGGCCTCGCTGTCTTCGTCGCCGGAGAGGTGGGTCTTGGCGATGGTGGGGCGCCGAGGGAGAGTCCTGCTGGGGGGGATGTTTCTGTCTGTCTGTCTGTCTGTTTGTCTGGCTGTCTTTTTTTGTTTGTCTGTTTGTTTCTCTCTCTCTCTCTCTCTTCTCTCTTTCTTCTCTGTCTGTCTGTATTTTCTCTCCCTCTCTCTTTGTCTGTCTGTCCTTTCTGTGTCTTCCTGTCAGGCTCTCACCTTTCTCTCTCTCTCTTTTCTGTCTGTCTGTCTGTCTCTCTCTCTCTCTCTCTCCTCTCTCTTCTCTCTCGTCTCTCTCTCTCTCCTCTCTCTCTCGTCTCTCTTCGTCTCTCTCTCTCTCTCTCTCTCTCTCACACTCTCTCTCTCTTTTCTGTCTGTCCGCATAACGAAATAATTTTTTAAAAATCACCTAAACGCACACCAAAATAATAAAAAATAAAATAAAATAAAATAAATAAAAAATACATTGACCCCAAATATCAAAGTTCCGCTAAGGTCATGGTTTTGGCTGACGTTCCCATGACGTCATCAACCCCAACCCCTCCCTTCCTACCCCCCTCCCCCCATCACCATCCTTACGCCAGGAGAACTCAACACAGACTTACGTAAACATGTCCCCGAACCCCTCCACCGCAACCTCCTTCCCCTCACCTTTCTCCCTCCACCCACCTCCTTTCCTCCCCATCCACACTGCCATCACCCCCCGCCACCCTCCACCTCCTTCCCCCTCTCGTCTCCCGCATGTGAAGGCTCGCCCCTTCACCCCACATCCTTCCCCCTCCAGCCACCTCCTCCCCTCCCTCCACCCACTTCCCCCTACAACCCCTCCTTCGCCCCTCCACACCGCCCTTCCCTCCTACCCCCTCTCTCTTCCCACTCCTTCTCCACCCTTCACCTCTCCTTTCCCTCCCCCTTCCTATTCTCCTTCCGTCAGCTTTCGGGAAATCGTTGCAGGGGCTGTTGCAACACGCGTCCCTGAGAGAGACCGGTGAGGCGTCGGTCAGTTGCAATTCCAAGGTTAAGCCATTCGGTTCTTGGGGGTCAAGCGTCTTCCGCCATCGTGTCACTTGGGGTTCGCTCATTTCTTTTTTTGCTTTTTTTTTTCCCTTTTTTCTTTTTTCTCCTTTTTAAATATATTTTTTTTCTTCTTTCTTTCTTTTTCTTTGTTTATTTCTTTCTCTCTTTTTATTATTTTTTCTTTTTTTCTTTCTTGTTTCTTTTTTTTTTTTTTCTTTTTTTTTTTCTTTTCTTCTTCTTTATTTTTCTTTAAATTTTTTTTCTTCCTTTTTTCTTTATTTATTTTTTTCTTTCTTTCTCTCTTTAAATTTTTTCTTTATTTTTTTATTTTTCTTTTCGTTTTTTTCCCTTTTTTCTTTTTTTTCTTTCTTTCTTTTCGGTCTTTTTCTTTCGCTTCTATCGTCTTTCCTCTCTCTCTCCCTCTCTTCTCTCTCATCTCCTGTACTCTTCTTCTCTCTCTCTCTCTCTCTCCCTTTTCATTTCCGGGTTGACTTTTGTCTGGTTTTGTCTTCTCCTCCTCCTTTCTTTGCTAATTAAAGGTATTCGATAGTTGCACTTGGTAAAAGGTCTGTGTTTAACTTCTTTGGCTGTCTTATTATCTGGTCTCCCGTATTTTTTTTTTTTTTTATCTTTTTTTCGTCGGTCTCGGTCTGGGTTTTTCGCTCGCTCCTTTTCTCTCGTCTCTCTGTTCTTCTTCTCTCTTTCTCTTTTTCTTTTCTTTTCGTCGTCTTTCCTCTCCTCCTCCTCCTCTCTCTCTTCGCTTCCCACTTCTCTTCTTCTTTACATCCACCTCTCCTCTTCCTTTTTCTTCTCTATCTGGCTCTTTTCTCCTCCTCTCTCTTTNCTCTTCTTCTCTCTCTTCTCTCTCTTCTCTCTCTCTCTTCTCTCTCTCTCTCTCTCTCTCTCTCTCTCTCTTCTCTCTCTTCTTCTCTTCTCTCTCTCTCTCTCTCTCTCTCTCTTCTCTCTCTCTCTCTCTCTCTCTCTCTCTCTCTCTCTTCTCTCTCTCTCATTCTCGCTCGCTCTATCGCTGTCTCTTCTCCTTCCTCCCTCTTCTCTCCTCTACCCCTCTCTCCTCTCTTTCTTGCTCTTCCACTCTCTCCCCTCCCTTTCTCCCGCTCCACCCTCTCTTCTCTAACTCCCTCTCCTCGCCTCTCCACTCTCTCCCCCTCCCTCTCCCTCCCTCCTCTCTCTACTCCTCTTTTCCTCTTCTCTCTCTCTCCTCTCTCTCTCTCTCTCCTCTCTCTCCTCTCTCTCTCTCTTCTCTCTCTCATCTCTCACCAAAAGAAAATAATAAATTAACCAACACAAATTTAACAAGTTGGAAATTAAACCGATTCATGCTTATAGTAGAGAGACACAATATCTTAATTGCAATTGTCGAGAAAAGGCGAGAGATTATCATCAGTAAGAGAATTAGAAGAAGAAAAAAAGATGAAAAAGTTAGTAGTCGTAGTCGTAGTCACACGTTCGAATGCAATTACCCGACTTAGGTTTAGCGAAGGGAATGCGAAACATACTGTGAGCAATTAGGTAAGAATGCGTATCATTTCTCTTGTTGGTCGCCATCTTCGCTTTCCCTTACTTCTGTTTTCCTTTCCCGCCCTTCGCTTCCGTTTCTCCTCGTTTCCTGCCATTTCGCTTTTCGTTACTCTCTTGTTTTTATTCCCGCCATTTTCGCTTTCCGTTACTCTCTTTTTCCATTTTCCCGCCATTTTCGTCTCCCGTTTTCTCTTCATCTTTATTCCCGCCATCTTCGCTTTTCCTTTACTCTCTCTTTTTATTCCTGTCATCTTCGCTTTTCGTTAACTCTCTGTTTATTCCCGCCCTCTCGCTTCCCGTTACTCTCTTGTTTCCTTTTCCCGCCATTTCCGCCTCCCGTTCCTCTCATTTTATTCCGCCATAATTTAAATGGCGGTCGGTTAGTGTAACAGGAACAGACAGAGATCGAAAGAGTTTTTGTCGTGTATGAAATTACCTTTATTTTTGAGGGACAAGGAAAGTCATGTTGTTTTCATTAAATTTTGACACGAGTGATGTGTATGTGTGTTTACGTGAATAAATTCTTGAGATAAATTAATATACATTCAAGTGCAAATATGTTTAATAATATGTATATATGTAGATTATATATATATGTGTGTGTGTGTGCGCGCACACACACACACAAACACACACACACACACACACACACCACACACACACACACAACACCACATATATTATATATATATATAATATTATAATATATATTATATGTCTATATATATGATATATAATATAAAATGTATTAATTATAATATACTATATATTAATGATATACTATCTATATATATATAAATGTATATAGAAACTATATTAATATATCTATATATAATTTATTATATATATATTATATGTGTGTTGTGTGTGTGTATATATGCAGATATATATTATTATAAATGTATATTATATAAATATATATATATGTATATATGGATATATAATAAATTAATGATATATATATATATATATTATATATATATATATATATATATAGTATATATTATACAATGATTATATATTTCTATATATAAATATATACATAATATAATATATATATATAGTTATACTAAATACATTTGCATATCTATACATATAATATATAAACTATTATCAACACACACTCATAATATATATATATATATATATATATATATAATATATTAATATTATAATATTATACAGCATAACACACACAGATATGTGCACACACATACACAACACACACACATACACACACACACACACACACACACACACACACACACACCAACACACACACACACACACACACAACACATATATATATAATATATACATACATATTATATATATATATATATTATATATAATATATATATATATGACTGGAGTATCATCCTTGCGCGAAGTCATACAGTCATACAGGCGAGCAAACAGTCCCATCCATTCGATGAGTTAATCTCCTCATGAACCTTCTTACCATAAATAAAAAAAAAAAAAAAAAAAAATAAAAAAAATCCCCGAATTTCAAAATACATAAATCAGCTGACGACCTACCGCGCTGCCGCCATTAACCTAACGACCCACCTGCCCATTAATAAGCATAAACCCTTTGTAAATCACGAGCATTTTATTTCCCCCCCTTTTCGCAAATTCGTATGAATGCAACTGTTAACATTAACTATGCAATTATATGACAGCAAGTCAGGTGGATTTTAATTGACCATAATGCGGGTAATAAAACACTTTCAAGTTCGCAATTGGAATAATAAACTTTAGATGTTCGGACTGTCGGCAAAATGGTAATTGCTTAAGTTACGAAACCCTTCGAGTGGGTGGAAGAGACGAGGAAAAAATAGAGAATGGATAAATGATAAAAAAAGGTAAAAGGGAGAAATAAATGTTTATCAAATACTCATACGCCTCTCATAACAACGTCATTCGAGATAAAGAAGTAATTGAGGTTAAACGGACAGTCGCTATATAAAATTCCCTTCCACATTTTATTTCCCTCTCTGTATCATTTCCCTCAAAGCGCTGCGCCATGTTGTAAAGCTCTTTGAAGATCATCTAGAGAGAACGAGAGAACAGAATGGCGTTGTCAAACGGTGAAAATAACCACAGAAGTCGGATATTCCGTTGGCGGGCGATGGGCGAAGAAGCGCGCGGGACATGGCGGTTGTTTTGAATTCCTGCGACGCTGCGGCTGCTTCGGGCGGGCGAGCCAAGCCTAACATACAGCGGAGTAATAAAGTCGGTATTCTTTCCCTGTGAGCATAACCGGGGTCTTAATCACCCTGATAATAACCTCATTACCGGGGACACGAGGCATTCGACGGGGTTCAAACCTCATTAGCCTGGCGGATGGCGAAAATATCACCCCGTCAGATTAACAAGTTAAATAACCACAAACAAACTCGAACGGTCCCACGAATCATCACTGGGTCTTGCACGTCGTAAAGATATTTTGAGGCGAGTCCCTCCCTCTCTCTCTCTCTCTCTCTCTTCGCCGCTCATTCTCTTTTCTTTTCATATCATCCTTCTCTTCCGGGGTGAGGAAAAATCTCCCTGCTTGTTTGTCATTATTATATTTTTTCCCCTTCTTTCTTTTACTCATTCTCCTTTCCCCGGATTATCTACGAGGTAATAATACCGAATCTTTCCACCGTTTCGCCGAGACTCGAACGCCGATCCGAAACCGCTCTATCCCCCCCCCTCCTCCCTTCCCTCCCCATTCGCGTTCGAGTATGGACGAATTCACGCGACGCTCAAGAACATTTCCCACAAATTATCGCTCAAAAATCCTTAGCTTTGGCTCACTTCGCGCTCATAAGAACTTCACAAAGAACGCAGGAGAAGCCATGCTGACAGATTTATGCGAAGAATAGTTGGAGTTTATGCCAGAGACTAAGTGGAAGAGACAACCACCCCCGCCTTGAAGAGCGGCCTTGCGGACACGAGGTAAATGAATTGGTGGGGGCGAGAGGGAGGGAGGAGGAGAGGGAGGAGGGGAAGGGAGAAAGGAGGGGACTTGAGAGGGAGAAAAGAGGAGGAGAGGAGATAGTAGAGTAAATACAACGCAAGAGGAGATAGTAGAGTAAAAGAATTAGGTTGAGAGAGGGGAAGAAAAGAGGAGAGGGAGGTAGTAGAGTAAATACAACACAAGAAAAAAGTAAAAATTGGTGGGGGCGAGAGGGAGAGGGAGGAGGGGAGAAAAGAGGAGGAGAGGGAGACAGTAGAGTAAAAGAATTAGGGTGAAGAGAGAGGGAGGAGGGGGATTTGAGAGGGAGAAAAGAGGAGAGGGAGATAGTAGAGTAAATAAAAAGAAAAAAAGTAAATGAATTGGTGGGGGCGAGAGGGAGGGAGGGAGGAGGGAGAAGGAGGGGGAGAAAGAGGAGAGAGGGAGATTGTAGAGTAACAGAATTAGGGTGAGAGAGAGGGAGGAGGAGGGGGATTTGAGAGGGAGAGAAGAGAAAGGAGAGGGAGAAAAAGTAAAAATTAATTGGGGGTTGGCAGAAGGAGGGGGACTTGAGAGGG
>NW_020870027.1:276892-281892 GCF_003789085.1 Penaeus vannamei
TGTGTGTGTGTGTGTGTGTGTGTGTTGTGTGTGTATGTATGTATATACACATTATGTTTACTCTCACACTCATACTCACACTCAACCACTCACTCTTTCGGTTCGTATAAAGGGGCTCTCATACTCCACCTATTTTTACCCGAAAAAATACTTGAATACTTTCTTGCTATAATTATGAACATTATTATCATTCTACAGAACATCACCCACACGCGGAAAACCTTACTCGAAACACCACCACCAATCGACCTCCTACACTAATATCCCGCCTCTGAAGCTATCGACAACCACTGCCACTTTATAAGAAGAATCCGAAGCCTCTTCTTGGAAACACACAACTCCCCAGCTCTTGAATGGGGGGGAGGAACCCGGGGAAAACAGACACGACTCATTAACCCCCTACGTGTTATTTTTCTTCCAGCTGAGTCACTCCAAGTCAACTCTCTCAGGAGGAAATGGATCGAAGTCCGGCTGATTCTCCTCTATTCTTAAGTGAAGGAATCCCAAGAACACGCATTTTTTCCCACTGTTTTTAGGGTATGTATTTAGTTTTCGGTTCGTCCTATAGATTAGGGGACGAGAGAAAGTTCAGACGGAACGAGAGAAAGCTATCAGGCGCTTCCAACTGTATGGAAAAAGAGCAGATTAATTGAGAAAAGGATTTAGGTTTATGTAATATAGGATGAGGTCGACAAATGTATATATGTGTGTATCTATGTATGTGTGTGTGTGTGCGTTCAAAGAAAGAGAAAGAGAAAGAGAGCGAGAGAGAGAGAGAGAGAGACAGAACAGACAGAGGGATCGAGAGACAGACACACACACTCAGAGAGAAGGAGAAGAGAGAGAGAGAGATGAGAAAGAGGAGAGATAGAAGATAGAGGAGAGTAGAAGAGAGAGAGAGAGAGACTGAGAACGACAGACAAGTACTCTGTCTGTTCTTACTAGTTATCTACCTATCAATCCATTTATCTTTTATCTATCAATTGAATTATCTCTCTGTATACAAACAAACAAACAAACACTTATCCAATGTATATATACCGTATAAATTAGCAGTAATAATGATAAGGATAATGAACACCTCAAAATATTTCTCAGGCACTCGGGAACAGCCGCAGAGCCTCTCAAGCACACACAGGAGCAAGCAAAGTCAAAGACATTTTCCTTCAAGCAGAATAACCGACCGTGTTCCTCGCGTCCCTTGGAGGAAATGAAGGGAGGCAGGGAGGGGAGGAGGAGGGTGGGGAGGGATGGGGAGAGGGGGAGAAGGAGGGGAAGAGAGGGGGGGATGGGGAGAAGGGAGGGAAGGATAGAGGAGAGGGAGGAGAAGGATAGAGGAGGGGGAAGGGAGGGGAGGATGGAGGAAAGGGGAGAGGGGTGGATGGAGGTGTTTAGAGGGGGAGGGAAGTGGAGGAACGATAGAGGGAGAGGAAGGGGAGGGAGGGGTGGGGGAGAATGGAGGAAGGGACGGGGAGGAAGTGGGAGGAACGATAGAGGAGGGGGGGAGGGAGGGAGAGGAAGATGGAGGAGAGGGAGGGGAGGGGAAGGAAAGAATGGAGGTGGTTCAGGGAAGGGGAGGGAGGGGGGGAGGAAGGATGGAGGAAGAGGGAGAGGAAAGGGAGGAAGGATTGATGTGATTCAGCGTGGTAGAGGGGGGGGAGGAAGGATGGAGGGAGGAGGGATGGAGGAAGATGGAGGGGGAAGAAGAAAGGAAGGAGATGGAGGGAGGGAGGAGAGGCAGGTGGTTCAGGGGGGGAGGGAAGGGAAGGGAGGGGGTAGAAATTCACCCAAATATTCGTCATTTCAGAATTTATTTGTAGTAAAATTAAAAAACATTCCTTCGATTTATGGACAAAGAAGCAAAAAAAAAAGAAAGAAAGAAAAAAATTGTACCCTGATAATTCCCATTTCTTTTCCCGTGGATTAAAAAAAGTTTAGGAAAATTAACTTGCCTTTAAACTTACCTTCCTAATTCTTCGTTAAGATCTTTAATTAAGCAATTTAAGTTTATCATTATTTTCATTATTATTACAATTGATAGTGGCGTCAAAATCTTTAAGAAAAAAAAAATCATATACTTCTTGGCAGTTCCTCCATTCAGCATTTTCTCGAGGAAACGAAACTCTCAGAAAAAGATAATTCTTCCAATCTCCATTTTTTTTTTTTTAGTCTTGTGGAATAATATTTCTTAGAGAGAGAGAGAAAAAAGAAATAACTATATTAATCACATTTCTTTCGGATGATCGTTCTAGATGGTAGTTCTGGAATCAACTGTCGTGAGGTTATGATTAACAAACAAACAAACAAAGAAAACGTTTTAATAATCTTTATCGTCAATTTACTTTCCTGATTTATATATATATTTTGTTTGTTTGTTTGTTTGTTGCCTTGGAATGCAAATGTTGCGAGAGGGGGGGGAGGCATTAATTACATTCTTTTCAGTTTAGCTTCGTATTTCATTCATAAAAAAGAAGATAAGTCGGGAAATGAAAATTCTCCGGAAAAGAATATTCAAATTCCTTTCAATTTACTTGTCTAATTCCCTTTTATTTTGTCGTGGAATCAGAATTCTAACACACGCACACACACACACACATACACACACGCACAAAACAAACAAACATATAAATCAATTCACTTTTTTAATTAATTTTTCTCACTTTTTGTCTTCTGCCGTGAAATGATAAAAAACAAAGAGAAAGAAAAACTAATTAATAAATAAATAAACAAATGAATAAATAAAATGCTTTTCAACACTCTAAGTTCGTTGGATCTTAAAGAAGAGGGTTTCGAACCTCTTGGGAGACGCTCTGAACCTAATAGACGCTTCAGCTCCCAACGCTTATAGCCGAGATCGATGCTTACCGGAGCGTCACCAGCTGAGTCTCGAAAAAAAAAAGTTATAAGGAAAATCGTTCAGAAACTCAAAAAAAAAAAAAAAAAAAAAAAAAAAAAAAAAAAAAAGTTTGAGGCTAAAGAGAAATATTGGTTATGGTTATTAGAAAAAAAATGGTGGGTGTGAGAATTCCGGTTGGATTTGTAGAACATTTGGAATTAGAAAAAAAAAAAAAAAAAAAAAAAAAAAAAAAAAAAAAAAAACTCACACAAAAAAAAAGAAGAAAAAAAAAAGACGGAAGAGAGTAGTGGCGGTGAATAAAAAAAAAAAAAAAATTTACGGACCGCGGTGAAAACAAAGGAAGTGGCAGAGTAGCTGCTCTGGCGGGATATAAGGGATCATTAGAGGCCGGTTTGAAATGTGAGAGTAACATGATGGGAGTGAACAATTATAGAAAAGGACTCAAATATAATAGTGGTAAAGATATATCTTCTTCGACCCCCCCTTAAGATTTCCTCTCATTGTCACGCTGCCTGGGGACAAAACTAATCGTGGCCACAAAAAATCAGCTATATATTCCAAACGACCCTGGCAGGGAATTACGCGAATGATAAGAATTGTCACACATCTTGGACGCATCCTTACATTTATCAGTTACACACTCTCCATACAAACGAATAGCGCCGAATATTATATTTACATAATATAGAGTAAGGGAAAAGAAAACAGCCCCACGTCACCGCACTCACACGCACTCACACACGCAGATCGACAGTGCATGAAAGAAACACACTCGCACACCTCATCTAAAAAGTATTCTTTTCGTCGTGAGCACTGGCACACATACATAACTGCGCATTCACACACAAATGTACTAAGAAAACAAGCATAAGCAACCATACACAGTTTATATTTCCACTCACACACATAGGTGTTTAATAATGGGCCACACGACACACAACTAACACATCTAACCGACCACACATATATATTGGTCAAATACGTAGTGACTTCGTATCTCATACTAATACTCAAATAAAGAATTATATATATATGTAATATATATATATATATACGTCTATATACAGCTGATATATTACTATAATTATTATTGATATATTATTACTATATTACCGTAAAATACACTATATACATACATGACATACAGTATATAGTATATATATATATATAGTATATATACTAAAATTAATATATATATAATACTTATATATATATATGTATAATATATACTAGTGTGACCTAAGTAACACCACTGTAAGTGTATGTTAATATGTTATATAAAACTGATTCCAAACTCACACACAGCACACAACCAATCCATATCACATTAGAATTCCATTTCGCTGATTTTTGATACGTACACATAAATATCACATAGTAAAACATATTATGATTAGGTATCCTTTAATACTATGTATTATTACATATATATATAATAATGTACTTATATATATATAATATAGTATATAAGTTAATATTATATATATACTATCTTTAAATATTTAAAGCATTTTACCTATAAAAGCTTACTTATATGTTTACATAGATGTATTGGCATTGTATAAACAAAATTATTATTTACGACATCACACCAATCCAACACCACACAGCAGCACATAATCTTTAAGTTATACACACAGCACTACTCACCAGCGTACATATATCACGCTCTCATTATACTCAATTATAATGTTCTAATATCATAACTACATATACCAACCACTAACTTAATATTGACAACTTATCTTTAATCACATATAAGCTATTTATATACCTCATTCATTATCATCAACTCAATTATCTTTATTTATATTGGCATATATAATACATTACTGAATGCTAGCATGGATTCTTAGCCATAGGTAAATATATATTTTCCTCTAATATAATATGATTTCATAATTTAGTTACTTCTACTCTTAATAAGTATTTATTGCAATATATCTTTATTAACTCTTGTGAGATTCTTACTCTTGTGGTTAAAGTCTGGGTGATTTTGTAGTTTTAAAAATACCACAATGATCGTAAAGTACCAGATAGTTTATGATGCAATAGAACTGTCTGAGGAATGTCACTCATAACTATGAAACTAAGGCTCGTTCGCACTAATATAATACATATTACATAATATATATATATATAT
>NW_020870027.1:294392-296892 GCF_003789085.1 Penaeus vannamei
CTCCTCCCCTCCTCCCATCCGCCTCCTCCTTTTTTTCTCCTCCTCCTCCCTTCCTCTCTCTTCCCTCCCTCCCCCCTCCTCCTTCTCCTTCCCTACATCCGCCTCCTCCTTTTTTTCTCCTCCTCCTCCCCTTCCTCTCTCTTCCCCTCCCTCCCCCCCTCCTTTTCCTCCTCCTCCACTCACAAACACTTTCCATGCAAGAGGCTGAAAAATCATGAATAGGATGTGAGTAACGGAGAGCGAGTCATAAAATGTGAGTAAAAAGGAACCAAAATCGCCAGTAACTCATGTAGAGAGAAAAAGGTGTGAGCGAAGCGAGATGAGAGAGAGAGAGAGATGAGAGAGGGGAGAGAGGGGAGAGAGGGAGGGAGAGAGGGAGGGAGGGAGGGAGAGGAGGGAGAAAGAGAGAGAGAGAGAGAGAGAGAGAGAGAGAGAGAGAGAGAGAGAGAGAGAGAGAGAGAGAGAGAGAGAGAGAGAGAGAGAGAGAGAGAGAGAGAGAGAGAGAGAAGAGAGAGAAAGAGAAACGAAGAAAGCAAAGACAAGACAACTAAAAACGGGAGAAAAGAGAAAGAAACACAGATAAAGAAAAAGAAAACGAAAAAGAGGAAGAGAAAGAACCAGAAAAAAGGACAAAAAATCTCACGCACCCACTGCCTTGTCCTGTCACCGATTCCCCAAGACGTGGCAACGAGACGCCTCTCATTTGCATAATTTGTTTAATCCGAATGCTAATGTTTTGGCCCCACTCTTTGTGAACGCCAGCTCCTCGTCAGACCCGCTCGGAAGACACACACACACAAAAAAAACTTCCCTTGAAACGCGACATAAAAAAATTATAAAATAAAATGAAAAATAAAAACGGAAGAAGAAGAAGAAGAAGGAGAAAAAAATAGGAGCCAGAGACGACAGATTAAGGTAGTATGTCATCAAGTGTGGAAATATGCGTGATAGAAATGTTACAGCTGCATTCAGAGCGAGGAGAGCAGAAGAGGCGGGTCCATGATGGAAGGTATGTGTGTATATGATATACTGGCATTGCTCACGAGAGAAAAAAAAAGAAAAAAAAAAATTGTGCTCGGTAAATTTGACGGTATATTTAATTCACGGTTTTTCATTACGTACGGGTGGATATTTCTCTACATAATGATATATTGATATATGGATACCACGAGAAAAAAAAAATTGTGTTTGGTAAATTTGACGGTACATTTAATTCACGTTTTTCATTACGTACGGGTGGGTATTTCTCTATAAATGATATATGGATACAGTAGTATATACAAACACACTAACGTAGAGATTTACAAAGGTATGTAAGATGTATACACATAGAAATAAATTGATTTTCCCACACCGAAAATGTGTACGTAGACATCAATGTACACAAAATACCAAGCAGGGCATATACACTCTGTCTATAATTAGTCACAAATACACATCTGCTTGTAAATACATACACATACACACACGCACACGATCGCACACACGTAAGCACATACGCCACCAATTATTGCCGCAAAAACACACACACACACACACACACACACAACACACACACACACACACACACACACACACAACACACATACACAAGTACACACATACACAAATACACTCACAAAAAAGGCACACCCACCCAAACAAACAAAAACAGAAACGCATAATAAACACAACACACACACATACCTATCACCCCCTTACCCCCCCCCCCCCCCCACCACCCACACCCGCTCCGTCCTGATGAAGCGTCACCAATAAAGCAAAAAAAAAAAAAAAAAAAAAAAAAAAAAAAAAAAAATCCCCATGGAGTTACTACACGTACATCATAACTTGGCCTAACTTTATTTGTGATGAAAGTTAGTTCAAAGTCGCTACCTCGGCACTCATATCCTGTGGCGGGCTATATAGGTCGTATTTCCTTCAGCGCTGGTGGCCATAATGGAACCTATATATCGTGTAAGCCTTTTTTTCTTCCTGATTTTCATTGTTCACTTTCTCGTTTCTTATTCTCTGTTGTCTCTGTCTCTGTTTGCCTGTTTTTGTCTGTCTAGGTCTGTCTGTGTCTCTTTCTCTCTCTTTATCTCTCTCTCTTTTCTTTCTGTTGTGTTCCCATTTTTATGTCATTTGTTATGCTGTTGTTGTTTTTTCAGTTGTTCTTCTTCGTTCCATTCCTCTCTCTCTCTCTCTCTCGTCTTCTTCCTTTTGCTCTCTTTCTTACTTTATTTTACTCTGTTTTCCTTACTTTGTTCCCTTTTTCTCTCTTCTCTCTCCCTTTCTATCTGTCTCTACTTTTCAGTACGCTCTCTTTTCTTCTGCTGTCTCTTCGTTTCTCCCCTTCACTCCCACCCCCCGCTCTCTCTCTTTATCCCCACTCTCAATCTCTCCTTCTCTCTCTCTCTCTCTCTCTCTCTCTCTCTCTCTCTCTCTCTCTCTCTCTCTCTCTCTCTCTCTCTCTCTCTCTCTCTCTCACTCTCTCCACTCTCTCTCTCTCTCTCTCTTT
>NW_020870027.1:301892-304392 GCF_003789085.1 Penaeus vannamei
AAGAAAAAAATGGAATAATCTGCACATGAACGAATTGCAATGTGTAAATTGAATTATATCGCCCTGGGGGACACGTGCTGAGCTACAGGTACACCAGGCTTGCAACTTGCAATTTGATGTTGTTTTTTTTCTCTCTTTCTCTCTGTCTCTCGCTCTTTCCTCCTCTCTTCTTCTCTCTCACTCTTTCTTCACTCTGTGCATCTGTCTCTGTCTCCTGTCTCTTCTTTTTCTTCTCTTTTTCTGTCTCTCTCTCTCTCTCTCTCTCCTCTCTCTCTCTCTCTCTCTTACTCTCTCTCTCTCTCTCTCTCTCTCTCTCTTCTCTCTCTCGTCTTCTCTTCTCCTACTCTCTCTATCTCTCCTCCTCTACTCTCTCTCTCTCTCTCTTTCTCTCTCTCCTCTCCTCCATCTCTCTCTCATCTCTACCTACTCTCTCTTCTCCTCTCTCTCTCTCTCTTCTCTCCTTCTCTCTCTCTCTCTCTCTCTCTCTCTCTCTCTCTCTCTCTCTCTCTCTCTCTCTCTCTCTCTCTCTCTCTCTCTCTCTTCTCTCTCTTTCTCTCTCTCTCTCTTCTCTTCTCTTTCTCTCTCTCTCTCTCTCTGTTAATTATATATTATATATATATTATATATATATATATAATATATATATATTATATATATACATATACTATCTTTCTCTCTTTTCCTCTTTCTTTTCTCTCTCTTCCTCTCTCCTCCGCCATCAACATCTTTCTCCTTTTCCTCTACACTTCTAACGTTGACGGGAATCCATTGTTGCAAGGAAAAGTGTGCAAGATCCAAGACCATTCTCAGGAGACGTATTCAACACGAGATCCTCAAGGAAGGTTGGGATGTGAGAGAGAAACATCGCATTTGCATTATTGATTCCAAATAAGGAAATGCCGACGAACATACAGTGCCCCAACATACGACACAAAACACACACATACACACAAAACACACAACACACAAACACACACCACACACGCGCGCGCGCGCGCGTAAACAAACAAGCACAACACATACACACACCATGGCAGAAAAAGCGACAAACGTACAGTGCACCATACATCCAACACACACACAGCACAACACGCACACCAACAACACCACACACACACACCACACACACACCACATACACACAACACATGCAGAAATGAACAACACATACGACACACACACACACACACACACAAACAAACAAACACACACAATCAAGCTGATCCTTGGTGCATTGTGAATGAAACACACAACTACAGAAAGAGGGACAGGAAAGGTTGCAATAGAAAATACAAAGTACGTCACGTCATGCATGTTTGGGTGGACAAACACAGAGGGAAAAATTGATGAAAATTGTGATGGAAAGGGGTGCATGAGGCAAAATGGAAGCAAAATACGGATCAGGAAAATGGGATATTTGGATAGTTCTCTGGATAGGCGACTCACTCATTCGCTCACTCAAACGCATGCATACACGCACGCGCTTACACATGCACACACATATACGTAACAGCAATAATAAACATCTATACAAGCAGAAAACTCGAAAAAAATTGAAAATAAAAAATGGAAACATTAAAAAAAAACAGTACCAAACAATAACCAAATATTAAGAAAAACAACAAGAACTCCGAAAATTAATCATAAAAAAACGCATGAACTAAAAAAAACAAGACATCACACATACACCGTAATGACCTGAAGAATTAGAATAATAATGTGGATTTTATGACTCTTTATCAGGATTAAAATGATCTCTTTCAGTCTTTTCTTATTTTGTCAATAAATCCCGACTATCCTATCGATGATGATGATGCTATATGAGAATAATAGTAAGAGAAAAATTATGATGATAAGCAATGATAGTGATATATTAACAATAGCCAGTAATCACATGATAATAATGAATAATGCATAATAATATCGATATGATAACTAACTAATGTTATATAATGATATAATATATCAATGGACAAATGACAATCAATGATGATGATAATTGATAATAATGATACATGATAATAATAATGATAAAAATAATATTAGAAATAATGATGAATCGATTTACTACTGCCACTACACTATATACTGCTTACTACTAAATATATGGATATATGGTTATTCTTTATCATGCATAACTCCACTACTATTATATCTCAATTACTATTATTTTTATCAAGTGATTATTATCATTAGCCATTCATTATTATAATTATCATCATTATTACCAATATTACTAATACTATCATAATGAGGACGATAACCCATCCGCTAACCTCAACCTCCTTGTTACAGGGAGGACAAAAATAAAAAAACAACATTAAAAAAACATTAATTCGCCACAGCTCTATCCCGTGTCCGCACCCCCCCCCCCCCACTGCGGCACGGACGGCCAAAATCACCCACGATTTCGCACTCTCTGTTGCACCCCGAAGCGTACGAATAGAAAAGGTAATTTCGTTATAATTCGTTCACTCGTGCAAATCCTGGCACAAAGGCAC
>NW_020870027.1:316892-321892 GCF_003789085.1 Penaeus vannamei
CAATCCTCGGGAGACACGCCCACAAATGCTCTTCTCCGCCCCGCCCACCCGAGGAGAGAGAAACGCCCTGCTCTTCACTCTCCCGCAGAAGGAGCCGACGGGGAATTAGTGGGCGTGCGATGACGTCATTAGCCACCGAGAACCAGGGGCGGGGAATCTTTCGCTCGTTTGCGATGGGCGCGTGGCGTGAAGTGTGAGGTCTTGTGAAGTGCTTGTGGGCGTGAGGGCGTGAGGTGTGTTAAGCGATGAGAAGGGGATATGTGATAGAGAGCTGCGTGCGAGTCTCGGGTGGATAGGAGAAGGATAAAGAAAATTGATAAAATAAATGAATATATAAGGATAAGAAATAGAAAAAAAAGGAAAAAAAGATAAGCAGAGATATAACGCTAGTTTCATACTCACACCATGTCAAATTCACGCAAAAGAAAGAAAAGAAAAAAAAAAAAAAAACGAATTCAAACATGGAATCTGATATGTACCCGCATGTTACGGAATATTAGAGAGAAAAAAAGAAAAGAGTTATACGTGGCGAGACATTGAAGTGAAAAAAAACACACTCGGGTTGTTGCAATCGTAGCAATATACGGATGCAAGACTATAAGCGAACAGTGGCTTGCGTAACCAGGATACAGCAAGGTGGTATCATCTTGCACGTTTCGGCACAGGCGTCTGCAATATGGCAGAGTGAGTCACCACATTTCGTATGCCGGACACGTTTACTCTGTGAGCAGTCTTCAGCCACCGTTAGAGCAAAAAAATGTGAGGGAGAGAGAGAAAGAGAGAGAGAGAGGGGGAGGAGGGAGGAGGGAGAGAGAGAGAGAGAGAGAGGGGGGAGGGGGGAGGGAGGAGGGGGAAGAGGAGGGAGACGGAGGGAGGGGGGGAAGAGGGAGGAGAGGGGGGAGAGAGGGAGGGAGGGAGGGAGCAAGAGGGAGGAAGAAGGAGAAGGAGAGAGAGAGAGAGAGAGAGAGAGAGAGAGAGAGAGAGAGAGAGAGAGAGAGGAGAGAGAGAGAGAGAGAGAAGAGAGAGAGAGAGAGAGAGAGAGAGAAGAGAGAGAGAGAGAGAGAGAGAGAGAGAGAGAGAGAGAGAGACGAGACAGACAGAAACAGAGACAGACATAGACAAAAAGAAGGAAAGACAGATCAAGAAAAACCTATATAGAGACGAATCAAACCCTCCTTATCATGTTTTATCCCCCCACGAGTAGAAAAGCAGATCAAAGCCCGATAAAAAATCCAAATTAAATTCACTCAACAAGCGTTTGAGAGTCTCCGCAGCTCGTCTACGAAAAGACGAACAACAACAAAGTTCCTCTATGTTCTATGTTCTTTAAACTCCAGATGGGGCGCACGTGAATGTTCAACTGTGAGCTCAAGAACACATGATACCACCGCTCTCGTCTCTCGCCCGCCCGCGTAAAGAACAAAATAACTGTCGCTTTTCTCATCGTCAGAGTGTTACCGATACCGCCACCGCGTCTGTGTCAGCGGCGTTACCATGGCAACGGCAGATCAGAGGGATACGAGTAATGAGAATTACTTTTGCAAATGATGATAATGAGAATAACAATAAAAACATTCGTAATATCGATAATAATAATGATGATAATGATAACAATAATAATAATAATAATAATGATGATGATAATAATAATATAATATAATGATAACAATAATAATTATAATTATATTATAATGATAACAATAATAATAATAATATAATAATGATAACAATAATAATAATAATATACAATAATAATAATAATAATAATAATAATCATTATTATATTATTATTATTATTATTATTTTATTATTATTATTATTATTATTATTATTATTATTATTATTATTATTATTATTATTATCATTATTATTATTATTATTATTATTATCCTTATTATCCTCATCATTCTTATAGTGATAATGTTAATGATTGAAATGATAATGAACAAAATGATAGCAACAGCAACAGCGACAATAGTAATGATAGTAATAATACTAATACTGATAATGATATCAATCATAAAAATGATAATAAGGACAATAATTGTAATAATAATAATAATAATAGATAATGATAATAATAATAATGATGATAATAATAATAATGATAATAATAATAATGATAACAATAATATTAATGATAATAAGAATAATGACATTTATAACCAACAATCATTATAACAATGATAATAACAATGATAATGAAAATGATGATAGTAAGACTAGTTATACTACTAATGATAATGATAATGATATTAGTAGTAACAATTTCGATAATGATATTAATAATGATGACAATAATGATATAATAATGATAATAATAATAGTAATGATAGCAATAATGGTAATAATAATAGTAGTAAGGATAATAATAATAACAATAATAATAAAAAATAAATAATAAATAAAAATGATAATAATAATGACAACAATATGATAATAAAAATAGCTATGGTAACAAAAGTAATAAAAAGATATTACAAAAGCAGCAGCAGAAGTAGTAGAAGTAGCAGTAACAATAACAATAGTTATGATAAGAAAAAACAAAACAAAATTATAATAGTTATCATTACTATAATATAATTGCTATAATAGTAGTGATGATAATGATTATAATGATAATAATAACAACAATAATAACAATAACGATAATAATAATAATAATAACAATAATAATAATAATAATAATATAATAATAATGATAATAACAATAGTAATAATACTAATTGTAAAAATACAACAACTGTAATAGTAATAATGATAATGATAATAATGATAGTAGTGATGATAAGGATAAGAGTAATGATACTGATGATGATAATAATAATAATAATAATAATAATAATAATAATAATAATATAATAATAATAATAATAATAATAATAATAATAATAAAAATAATAATAACAATAATAACGAAAATAATAACATTTGTTATTATCATTATCATTATTATTATCATAATATAACAATAATGAAAAAAGATTTTAACAACAATAATCTTAATAATGATAATAATAATAAAAATAGTAATGATAATGATGATAATGATAATAATAAGGATAATAATAATAATAATAATAATAATAATAATAATAATAATAATAATAATAATAATAATAATAAATAACATTAATAATAATAATGATAATAATGAATGTAAAAATAATGATGATAGTGATAATGACGGCAATTATAACAATGATAATGTTGATGACGATAACAACAACACTAATGATAATAATAATGATACTGATAATAATAATGATAATAATAATAATGATAACAATGATAATGATAATAATAAAAGATAATAAATAATAATAATAGAAATTAAAAAATAAAATAATGATAATAATAAATAATAATAATAATAATAATAATAATAATAATATAATATAATAATATAATAATAAATAATAATAATATTGATAATGATAATCATAATGATAATGACAATAATAGTAACAATAATAATAATCATAATTGTCCTGGGAAAGACATAAATTGCATCCGGCTGTGGAGTTCCGACGAGGGATAATGAGACTACCCTGTGAGCCTCTTCCCGAGACCTAGAAGTACCGGGTTGGTGTCCGGCTGAGGCTAGTCTGTCTCATGGGTTGGGGGGACTCTTTAGCCTTGGTTGGCAACTTCCTTAAAGATGGTGTCTTGATAGAAGGACTGGTGGTAGTGCAACCTTAAATTTGCTAAACTTCTATATGAATGGTAGATGTCGAATTATAGTAGATCCTATAGCGATGTAAATGGAGCTGGGATTTCAAGTGATGGCTCCTTGTCCGGCAGGCGTTCCTCTGGGTGAGCAGCGGGGGCCCGGTCGTTTTATTTTTTTCTTTCTTTCTTTTCTTTCTTTCTTTTTTTATAGAAGTAAGCCGTTTGACGAAGAGGGGAGGCCCAGCAGAAGGTACAGACAAAGAATGTTTAGAGAATGGAGATTAAGGGGTATGTTTGACTCATCGGAACAGCTTGTTTGTGACCAGGCGAGGGCCATTAGAAAGAACGAGTGACTCTCAGAACTTGAGTTGGAAATGATTAAAAGGAAAATAGAAGATAAAGTAAAGGACGAGGATATTAGTCTGGAGGACGAGGCTCAGACTGAATTAGTGAATGAAGTAACTGAGGCCAGAAACAACCAGGAGGATAATAATCAGGCAGAGAATGCTAATGTAACAAGACGTGATATACGTGAAGCTGAAACCAAGAACAGAGACAGATTGTTGAGCAACTGAAAGAAAAAAAATGACAGGAGGAAGAACAACAGAATAAATCACGTTTTAAAAAGTAGACAAAAAGACAACACTGAAAAAGTTAGTGAAGCAATCAAGTCAATGAAGACTAGCACCATCACACAAACGCATGACCTGGCTGTTCTGCAAGTGTGTGGGTTGCAGAACAGCAGATTTGAAGAAAATATAAGAAGAACGATGAACCTAGATAGAAACGTTGAACCAAAGGGGACATTAAAAGATTAAAACACGAGGTCAACTTGCTGGAAAGAGAAAAGAGAGGTGGACTTGGAAGCGAAATGTAGTTAGAAGAAATTAATTTAAAAGAATGATGATGATAATAATAATAAAACTAATACTAATAATTCTAATAATAATGTTAATGATAATGATGATAAGGATAACAATAGTAATAATGATAATGATGATAACAATAATATTTATAATAATAAGAGTAAATTATAACTATAACAATAATAATGATAAAGATGATAACAACGATGATAATGATATAATGATAATAATAATTATAATAATGATAATAATAACGATGATAATAATAATAATGATAATAAAAATGGCAATAATAATAACAATAATGATAATAATAATAATAATGATGATACTACTACTAATAATAATGATAATAATAACAACAATAATAATAATATCAATAACAATAATAATACTAATAGCAACAATAATGATAAAAACAATGATGATAATAACAATTAGTATTAAATGCTGGTAGTTATC
>NW_020870027.1:334392-346892 GCF_003789085.1 Penaeus vannamei
GGTAATGTTCTGCGTAGCGTTGTGGTTAGTTTGTTTGTTGGTTAGCAAGATAACTACAACTTTTACCAGCTAAGATGCCATTACATTTTGGTGGTGATCCGGATCCAGGAATCTTTTAAATGATTGCATCAGTCACCCCTATTTCATTGGCAATTGGTTACCTTCCCCAAGGGCATTGATATTAATATTATTATTATCACTATCATTATTACTTTCATCTTCATCTTCATCCTCTTCATCATCATCATTACATTTTTATGTCATTATCGTTATCATCATCATCATTATCATTATGGTTTTTTGTCTGTGCCTTATATCCCGCAATGCTAGAAACATTATACTGATTCTGTTTATAATATATCCTGATATCATCATATCAGTGATTACAATTAAATTCCTTGTTAGGCTGCAGAATTTTAAGTGATACATATGCAGGATATCATCTGAATATAAAACAAATTCCCATTTGCAATTTGCTAATTGTGAAATGCAATTCACATCTTAAAAAGGACTGGAGTAAAATATTTGCAAATTTATTTTAGAATCAGTGCAGATGAGACTGGAAGCCCTCACATATGTTTGTGGATATATTATAATATAATATATATATATATATATATATATATATATATAATATATATATATATATATATATATATATAATATATACATGTATTATATATATAATATATAATATATATATATATAGATATATATATATACATTACAATAACATATACAACACACACACACACACACACACACATATATATATTAGATATATATATATATATAATATATATATATAATATATAATATATATATGATTATATAATATGTATATTTATATATAATATATATATGTATATATATATATATATATATATATATATATATATATATTATATGTATATGTCTATATATATATATAATATATATATATATATATATATATATATATATACTATGATATGTATAGTTCTGATATGTATATATATATATAAATATGTATATATATATATATATGATATTATCATATAATGTATGATTCTGATATATATATATACCATATAATATGTATGTCTATAATATATATATTATATATATATATATATATATATATATATTATATCTTGTTTATCTATTTTTTATTCTCTCTCTCTCTCCCCTCCCTCCACTCCATCCATGCCATCCCATCCATCCATCCAATGCCATCCATCCATTCCTCCATCGCATCCATCCAATCCATCCAGCCATTCATCATGCCATGCCATGCCATCCATGCCCTCCTCCCCCCTCTCTCTCTCTTTCTCTCTCTCTCTCTCTTCTCTCTTCTCTCCTCTACTTCTCTGCTCTTCGTTCTCTCGTCTCTCTCTCTCTTTCTCTCTCGCTCTCTCTCTCTCTCCTCCTCCTGCTCTCTCCTCTCTCTCGTCTCTCTCTCTCTCTCCCCTCCCTCCCTCTCTCTCTCTCTCCCGTCTTCCCTCTCTCCCTCTCTCACCTCTCTCCCTCTCTCCTCTCTCTCCTCTCTCCCTCCTCTCTCCCTCTCTCTCCTATCTCTCTCTCGTCTCTCTCTCTCCGTCTCTCTCTCTTCGGTCTCTCTTCCGCGTCTCTCGCTCTTACTCATCTCGTCTCTCTCTCCTCTCGTTCGTCTCATCTCTCTCTCTCCTCGTCCTCTCTCCCCTCGTCTCTCCCGCTCTCTCTCTCCGCCTCTCTCTCTCCCCTGCTCTCTCCTCCCCTCTCCTCTCGCCTCTCTCTCTCCCTCCCTCCTCTACATCACGCCCTGCATCCTTTCTCCCCCTCTTCTTCCCTCTCTCTCTCGCCTAGTGCTCTCTCTCCTCTCTTCCTCCCCTCTCTCTCTTTCCTTCCACGATCCCTTTTATGGATCAATTAGCATATCCAACTAATTCCCCACTCAACGCCACGGACTTGGGACAACACAACACACACACAGACTAAAGAAAAAATTCTAAAAGTCAGAACCGCGAGAGGAGTGAGTGTCAAGGGGGGAAGGGGGAAGGGGAGGGGGGAGGTCAGGGGGTGGCAGAGGGTGATACTGAATGCCCGAGTGGGAAATGTGTGCAGATATTAATGAACGGGATGGTGAAGAGTAAAGGGAATGGGGAATCGGTATGGACAGATGTTCCGGGCAAAAGCGAAGGGGGAAACTCGAAAGGAATTAGGGATCCTGTGGGTTTTGCGGAGTGGTGTGGGGGAGGGGTTGGGGGGGGGGGGGGGGGGGGGGGGGGGGGGGGGGGGGGGGGGGGGGGTGGGGAGCGAAGGTTGGAAAGGTAGGGGAGTGAGAGAGGGTGAGAGATGGAGGAGAGATAAGAAAGGCATGATGATGAAGTGAGGGAGGTTGATTCGATAAGAGAGAGGGGGTGGAGGGTGAGGGTGGGAGAGGTTGAGGGAGCGAAGAAAAGACAGACAGAAGAGAGAAAGAGGAGGAGAAAAAAAGGCGAAAGAGAGAGAAGAGGGAAGGAGAGAAACATGAGAGAGGGGGTAGGAGGGAGGAGTGAGAGAGAGAGATTTAGAGGCGAGGGGGCGGGAGGGAGGTGAAGAGAGTGGGTGGGGGGTGACACAGAGAGGGTTACATGAGCAGGTGATAGAATCGTGAGGTAAGTGAGGGCGAGGGGGTAGGAGATAGGTGAGAGAGAGGTGAGGGAAGGATGAGAGGACATGAATCAGCGGGGATGGAGGGAGAATAGACGCTCGTTAAGAAAGAGACAGGCGAGATGTAGAGAAGAGAAGCAGGAAGGAAAACAGATGGCAGATTATAAAAAAGAAAAAAAAAAAAGAAAAAATACCGAACTGGCGTTATATGTAAATAATACTACATAAACAAGCTTTACATAAATATATAACTATGCATACATATATATGATAATGAGGCCTTTTCTATACACATTTAATTTCTCTCTGCTTTTATGTAGTATATATAAATATATATATATATCTATTTATATATATATATAGTATTATAAGTATAGAGAATGATATATAGTATACTATATTATATAGATTTAATATATATAATGTATATAATAATATAGTATATATATAGTATATATATATATATAATACATTACATATATATAATATTATATATATTAATACATAATATATATATTATATACATATATATATATATTTTATATATATAGAACACACAGACAGATATATATGATATACATTATATATATTTCATATGATATATAATATATATATATATTATATATAATTATATATATATATTATATAATATATGTGTGGTGTGTTGTGTTGTGTGTTTGGTGTGTGTGTGTGTGTGTGTGTGTGTTGTGGTGTGTGTGTGTGGTGTGTGTAGTATATATATATATATATATATATATATATAATATATATATATATATATATATATAAGTATATACATGCAATCTATAAAATACCGTAGATCAGGATTGATGGGTAGAAAAATCGATAGAAGATAATACGATAGATAGTAAATAAGTAAAGATTGGGTAGATTGATATATATATAATATATTATATATATATACTATATATATATATAGGTATGAATAGAGAGAGAGAGAGGAGAGAGAGAGAGAGAGAGAGACGATGAGGAGAGAGAGAGAGAGGAGAGAAGAGAGAGAAAGGGGAGAGAGCGAGAGAGAGAAGGAGGGAGGGAGAAGAGAGAGAGGAAGGAGAGAGAGAGAAGGAGAGGAGAGGAGAGAGAGAGGAGAGGAGAAGAATAGAGGAGAGAAGAGAAGAGAAGAGAGACAGACGACAGACAGACAGACAGACAGACAGACAGACAGTATAGAGAGAAAAAGGGACGAGAACGAGAGAAAGAGACAGACAGTACAGATCAGATAAAAAGAGAGAGAGAGGGTAAGAGAGGGCGAGCGGCGAGGGCTTGTGTCGCCTGGGTGTCACGGGAGATCGACAGATGACAGGCCTCCTTCCAAACCGGGCTTGTCATGATGTGGCGCCAGACACAATATGGACACCCCGAGCGCAGCCAGACCTTTCCAAGAGCCTTAACTTTCGTTTTCTTCGTTCGTCTGGTTGAATAGTTCTTTGCTTTTATAATCCATATCATATCAAACATGACGGGTGTCTTTTTAAAGGTAATATTTACCCTAAATTTTTCTCCTCACTGGCTCCCCTCTGGGCCTTTTTGGCTTGGACCTTAAGATCTACTCTTTCTAGAAATGTTAGGTAATACTGGACAATCTAGGGAATCTTAATTGTGTGGACTGGGGGACGTGTACTTTTTTTTTTTTTTTTTTTTTTTTTTTTTTTTTTTTTTTTTTTTTTTTTTTTTTTTTTTTTTTTTTTTTTTTTTTTTTTTTTTTTTTTTTTTTTTTTGTTTTTTTTTTTTTTTTTTTTTTTTTATTATTTTTTTTTTTTTTTTTTTTTTTTTTTTTTTTTTTTTTTTTTTTTTTTTTTTTTTTTTATTTTTTTTTTGTTTTTTTTTTTTTTTTTTTTTTTTTTTTTTTTGTTTTTTTTTTTTTTTTTTTTTTTTTTTTTTTTTTTTTTTTTTTTTTTTTATTTTTTTTTTTTTTTTTTTTTTTTTTTTTTTTTTTTTTTTTGAATGAAATTAAATAGCACAAGGTACGTGCTTATGAATATTTTATGTAATCTTTGCCATTTGAGTTTAATGTTTTTTTTTTTTTTTTTAATTTTTTTTTATTTTTTTTAAACTAAGTAATCTAGAATGAAAATGAGTATTATGTAATTAAAATAATGCATTTGACCTTTGATTCAGCAGATGATAACTTAATGACTGTGTATATTAACTGCATAGTAAAATCAATTTCCTGAAGTGTGTTGTAACTGTACTCTATTGATTTAAACTTCAGTGAAAACATTCAGGCTTGTGTCTGAGAAGTTAAAGACATAATTATTTAAGTGCATTGTCTTTGCATTTTATGTTTGCAGTATTCAAGTCCCATTAATGTTTACAATTTTAACCGTATTGTGTTCATAATAAGCGAAATTAATCTACTAATGGTTCTGAAATTAAAGAAAGAAAGAAAGAAACGCACATTATATAACATCATTCTCGTTATGAATGTCTAAATATGAGCGTGTTAATTTGATTTTTTTATTATTCTTTCGACCTGATGATATATGATGATAAATTTGATGTTGTTGGTGATGATAATAATGATAATGGGGATAGCACAAGTGATGGAGAGAATGAACGATATGGGGATAGCACAGTGATATGGAGAGAGGTAGAGAGGAGAGAAGATGAGAGAGAGAGAGAGAGAGAGAGAGAGAGAGAGAGAGAGAGAGAGAGAGAGAGAGAGAGAGAGAGAGAGAGAGAGAGAAGAGAGAGATGTGTGTGTGTGAGAGAGGAGAGAGAGAGAGAAAGAGGACAAAATAAAAATTATATCGGAAAAGACAAGATAAAGAAAGCGAGAAATAAAAGTAGAAGATAAGAAACAAAGGATTGAAAAGAGAGAGAGAGAAGAAGAAGAAAAAAAAAAGAAATGAAAATATTTAAAGTAGAAAAAAAATTTAAGAGAGTAAAAAAAGAGGCACAGAAATGACGAAAAAATGAAAAAAGGTAAAGAAAACAGAAAACAAGAGAGGAAACCGAAAAGAAGAAAGATACGAAGGGAAAACAACACCAATAACAAAAGAGATAGAAATAGTGATGATGATGATGAGCTCAGACAGCAAAAACAAAAACTTGCTGCTTACCTTGGTCGACCTACACAAAAAAAACAACAAAAAAAAATCAGGAAGTTGCCGATCTATAAAACGGGTGATGAGTAATGCAAGTAAAAATAAGTTTCCACATAAAGGACCTGCAAGATCTAATATTACAGAGAGATGAACTGTATCCATGTTGACAAATGTAGAAAAGGTATGAATGAGACTGGATATCTTCACAATACAAGAGATGTATTTGACCGGTTTCGATTACGTCTTCATCAGAAATGCATGTATTTCTGATGAAGACGTAATCGAAACCGGTCAAATACATCTCTTGTATCGTGAAGATATCCAGTCTCATTCATACCTTTTCTACATAACAGAGAGTTTCATTGGCGTTTCCATGGCGCTCCGGGCATGCTCGAATGTGCGGCGGTTGAAGCCCTGATGGAGCTTGTATGCTAAACAGAAACAATATGTGAGTATGATGTACATGCATGTACACGAATGCATATACATTGTACACACACAGACATACATGCATACATATATACATTCATATAAATATACATATATACAGAACTACACACACACAAGTGACCGCGCGCGCGCACGCATAGACATACCTATTTAAAGATATGTAATACAGTACATATATATATGTATATATACATATATGTATACATATACATACATATGTATAATATATATATATATATATATATATATATATATATATATATAATTTATATATGTATATATATGTATATTCATATATATATAATATATTATATATATATATATATATATGTATATATATTATTTATTATATTATATGTGTATATATATATATACATATATATATATATATATATATATATATATATAGTATAATATGTTGTGTGTGTGTGTTGTGTGTGTGTGTGTGTGTGTGTGTGTGTGTGTGGTGTGTGTGTGTGTGTGTGTGTGTGTGTGTGTGTGTGTGTGTGTGTGTGTGTGCATATAAATATAGGTGTATATGTATATGTATATATATATATATATGTTTACGTAAATAATTGGAAAGAGGGAGCGACGAGGAACACAGCCCACAGCATAAAGAGAAAGAGAATCAACGACAACAAGACCGCGCATTCACCACCCCACTCCACCCCCCACCCCCACCCCACCCCACCCCCCCCTCCACCCCTCTCCAAAGGCAACTGCCACCAAGGTACTTCACTGCCACCACCCCTGGAGAGCGAGGCAACGAGGATTTCGGCGTCACGACAGGCCGGCCGACGCTAACTGTACCGGGGCCTGAGTTGAGCCCACAAGGTGAACGCGTCTGCTGCTTTCGGACAAGGTGAACCTCGGGTGGATCACGAACTTTGGGTTAAATCGACAAAGGGTTTGGTGGTATTAAGCGGATTTGGTCATTGGTTTTGTAAATATGTGGTGTGTGTGGGTGTGATTGTGGGTGGGGGAAGAGGGAGGAGGTTGTAAATGCGTGTGCTTGTGTGAGTGAGTGAGAGTGAGTGAGTAAGTGTGTGTGTGTGTGTGTGTGTGTGTGGTGTGTGTGTGTGTTGTGTGTGTGTGGTGTGTGTGTGGTGTGTGTGTGTGTGTGTGTGTGAGCATGTGTGTGTATGTGTATGTGTGCGTTATATAAAGATGCATAGGTCGATAAATAGATATAAAGATAGATAAATAGATATATAAATCAAGAGAAATAGGCAGATAGATAGAAAGAGAGATAAATACCCAGACAGACAC
Organism: Penaeus vannamei; assembly: GCF_003789085.1. Taxonomy (NCBI): domain Eukaryota; kingdom Metazoa; phylum Arthropoda; class Malacostraca; order Decapoda; family Penaeidae; genus Penaeus; species Penaeus vannamei. Next base: position 341,793 of record NW_020870027.1, read on the forward strand.
ACAGAGAAATAGATAAATACCCAGACAGACACACAGAGAAATAGATAGACAAATACCCAGACAGACAGACAGACAAACAGAAAAACCAAACAGACACCGACCATCTCGTGAACAGAAAAAATACTTCTAACGCGTATCTCCTCGATTTAGAATTGTTTATCGCTGATCCTCCGAGGAGAGCCAGAACGTCCTCTGCTTCGAGATCATCAGCTGACGCGGTGCAACGATGCAACGGCGCCATCAGTGTCAGGGGAATGTTGCTATGCACTTCCTGTTTCCTTGGCACCGCGACTTGCAGTGGAATACCCAGCACCGCATTGCGACTAAATGGATTCTCGCTCGATGTAAACATTATTGAGTCGGGTTTTGGTTTGGTGATCACACGGATTCAGAGATGATGGAGGATTAGGAATAAATGAATAAACAAATGAATGGAGGAATGAATGGATAAACGGATAAATAGTTGAATAGACAAATAAGGTTATGAATGTCTGTGGATAAGTAGGTAAATGAATAGATATATATAAACAGATGAACAAATCAACAAACTGATATTGATAATAAAAGATTTAATGAATAGACAAATAGGTAAAAAGGTAGATAAATCTGTTTTTCTTATAATAACTTTGTGCCATCTGTTGCAAAATGCAAGAAACTGTGCATTCCTCCGAGCGTTCGCGGCGTCAGCTTGCATGAATCCGCCGCTGATGCTCCCAAAGGCAAGAAAACAGCGAATTCCTCCGAAGCCTTTGCTGCGTCACGTCACGCGGTCTGTCGAAGCTCTCTCCGTCATCCGATATTGCAACCGAAGTCACGCGTCGCCCGTTCGAACACCGCGCCCGGCCGTTTAATTGACAGCACGACGGCCGCACCTGGACCTCCCGCGCCACAATGGAGGGCTGACACCTGAAACCGGACCAATATTGCTGATTGTTCGGCTGACTTTCCGTCACGACCTTCTGGCACCGGTCCTAGCGTGGATTCCGTCCGACGTGGCACTGTCACCGTGCGCGTGTGTGTGTGTGTGTGTGCGCGCCGTCTTGGATTGCTTCTTTGGGGAGAAACTGGGAAATTCGTTCGCTTCAGGTCATGGGAAATCTTGTCTTCTAGATGATTCTTCTTGGCCGCGTCCCTTGAGCCATGAGGTAATAAAAGATGCGGATAAGAATAAGGAAGATAGTAAGAATAAGAAATATTCTTGGCGTGGAACTGCTGAGTCTTTAAGAATGACGTCACGCGAGGCACACCATCTGTACTATATTCACCACGAACATCCACCTCATCACACGTAGAGAAAGAATCATTTCTTGCAGTGATTCTGTCCACTTTTGTCCACTTTTCTCCCTCATCATTATATAACAGATTCCCATTCCTAAACCATCCTAATATCCTCTTTCTCTTCATATACTTTTGTCCCACCGATAGTACTTTCTCTCCCTATTTGAAGGAAGTCTCACAGAAACCCCATCCTGTCCAGCTTTATACGTTTCTTTTACCGTTAGGAGTTCATGAACCTTCCTGAACTGCACGATCCACGCATGCTCTTGCCGCAAGATCCACCGGCACTTTCCTTTCCTTCATTATGAAATGGGATTTTACATTCATGGGGATTATTGGGTCATCCCCGTATATCAAATGCACTGTCATCGTGCACAGCAATACACTTTAAAAGGTACGTCCTTTGTGCTGTCGTTTCGAGGCCACAGCGTTACTTGCGCTTCGAAATTTCTTTATAGAACTTTTACGTATATGTATATACTCGTGTATATATATACATATATACATATATACATATAGACATAGACATAGACATAGACATAGACATAGACATAGACATAGACATAGACATAGACATAGACATAGACATAGACATAGACATAGACATAGACATATATATATATATATATATATATATATATATATATATATATATATAATACATATGTGCGGGTGTGTGTATATATACATGTGTGTGTGTGTGTGTATGTACGCACACACACGCAGACACAAACACACACACACACATACACACACACACACCACATACACACATTATATATATATATATATATATATATATATATATATATATATATAATATATGTATATATATACATATAAATACATATAAATACATATAAATACACATATATGTATATATGTATATATATGTATACATATATATATATATACACATATACATATGCATATATGTATATATATACACATATATAATGTATGTAATATATATTATATTATATTATTATGCACACACACACACACACAAATACACACACACATATATATATATATATATATATATATATATATATATATATATATATATATATATATATATGTGTGTTGTGTGTGTGTGTGTGTGTGTGTGTGTGTGTGTGTGTGTGTGTGTGTGTGTGTGTATATATATATATATATAATATATATATATATATAATATTATATATATATATATATATATATATATATATATATAATATATATATATATATATATATATCACATAATATACATGCATATGAAACCACGTGTGCGTGCGTGTACTGGCCTCACAAAAATAAATCCCAATCAGTAAGCGCAGGCATCGGAGCAACTGCCCACTCTTAAATCCAGCCTTGTTAGCGAATATTTTTATCATTCTGTGAATCATGTAAATAGCCTTGGGATTTGTTCACATGCTTTTTTTCAGGATAAATTAAATGAATTCATGATTCTTTTTTTTTCATATTTAGTCATTTCTTAGAACGAGCAAACGATCGCGTTAAAATAAGGAACTAAGGTCATATTATTAGTAATCGTTGAACGGGATTAGGAGCTTAGAGAAGGATGTCAGATAGAAAGAGGGAGGGAGAGAGAGAGAGAGAGAGAGAGAGAGAGAGAGAGAGAGAGAGAGAGAGAGAGAGAGAGAGAGAGAGAGAGAGAGAGAGAGAGAGAGAGAGGGAGGAGAAGAGAGAGAGGGGGAGAGAGGAGAGAGGGAGAGAGGGAGAGAGGGAGAGAGGGAGAGAGAAGAGAGAGAGAGAGAGAGAGAGAGAGAGAGAGAGAGAGAGAGAGAGAGAGAGAGAGAGAGAGAGAGAGAGAGAGAGAGAGAGAGAGAGAGAGAGAGAGAGAGAGAGAGAGAGAGAGAGAGAGAGAAAAGAAAAAGCGAAAAAGAGAGAGGGAAGAGAGAGAGAGAAAAAAAAAACGAAAGAGAGAGAGAGAAGAGAAAGAGGTATATAACGTGTGTATGTTTGTTCGTGTGAAATGGCACAAGGGTACGGAGAGGAACCGGTGGGGATATAAATACAGTCGCTCATTCACAGTTACATTACTTTGTGTTAATTACTTTTTGTATCGGTAAGGAGTCAAGTTCTACCACTCTATCTTTGCTACTCACGAGTCCAAGGTATCTTTACAGAGGTAGACCCACTCCATCTTAATGAAAATCCTAGTTGGCAACTTCCGAGCAAAAGGCCCCGCCCCATTTAATACAAATTGTAAACATCTTTTTATTTTTTAATTTCTTTTTCGATATTCTATTTACTACTGTTATTAATGAGCCATTAAAGAAATGCTCTTAAATTATAGATAAATAAATACTATAGAAATAACAACAAATGATGAGCTAAGAACTTCATTGAGTTTAGCCAATAAGAGTGTGTCGCGAGATATCAGATATAGCTAGATACATAATTATATGTCTAATTTACATGACATGATTATATTTGCCAGACGTAAAATCAAAATCCCCCTCTTTTATCTATGGTAACGAAGAGTTCCTTACTATTAACAGCCATCAGAATGCTCTTGGGAAAAGGTCATTATCATTTTGGGGTTCAGTAGGCTAAATTGAAGTGGAGCTACCTGGGTATGTGTACCTTGTAACAGGCCAAGTAGGAGCTATATACTAAAGAGAAGCTCTTACAGGAACACTGCCAGGTAGGTCAACAAACTAATTATTTAAAACAAAAAACAAAAAAAGAGTATCACTGAATTATTCCTAATCTTAAATTCCCTTTCTTCCTTCTTAACCATCCCTCCCTCCCCCCTCCCCCCATCATCCCCTCCTGTTCCCATCCCCCATCTCCTCCCTCATTACTCGTTCCTCCCCCTTTCCCCCACACCCCTCCTGTTCCCATTCCCCTTTATTATCCCCTTATTACTCCCCCTTTCCCCATCTCCCTATTTCCTTCTTCTCCCTATTCTCTTCCCACCCCATCACTCCCTCCATTTCCCCTCCTACCCCTCCCCACCACTCCCCATCTCCTCCATTTCTCCTCCTACCCCCCCCACCACTCCCTTCATCTCCTCCATTTCCCCTCTCCTACCCCCCTCCCCACCCCACTCCCTCCATCCCCATCTCCTCCATTTCTCCTCCTACCCCCTCCCCCACCACTCCCTCCATTTCCATTCTACCCCCCTCCCCACCACTCCCCTTCATCTCCTCCATTTCTCCTCCCTCAAGGCGAAAAAAAACATACCACCTGTATCGCAGCGTATTTCAAAATGCAACACAAAACGAACCATTAAGAAAAAATAACTCAATTAAACTAACACTGCAAGTGATATAACCCTTCTCTTAGGTGTTCGCACAACTCTAACCATCCCATTACTGTTCAGATAAACTTTCTTTGTTCGTTATCACTGGTGCTTCTTTATTAAGTCTTGGGAGAAGGGTGTGGGAATTTGTAGAGTTCGCATGCCATAGTAAGAATTTATTGACGCTGAGGAGAAAATACTTAGAGAAATTAATTGAGAGAGTGAGGTACTGACTTCCCTTTTTTCAGTCGATGATGGCACATTTAAAAAAAAAAAAATGTGTTTATCAGAATATAATTGGGAGAGGAAAAAGAATGGCTGTTTGATCATTGCTATTGTTATGTAATCACAAAGAAGTTTTAATGATACTAATCATATCATTTTTCTTTCTGGAATACACTCAACAAGTTTTAGTAAAAAATGCTTTGTGGCAAATTCATCTCTCTCTCTCTCTCTCTCTCTCTCTCGTCCTCTCTCTCTCTCTCTCTCTCTCTCTCTCTCTCTCCTCTCTCTCTCCCTCTCTCTCTCTCTCTCTCTTCTCTCTCTCTCTCTCTCTTCTCTCTCTCT
>NW_020870027.1:354392-356892 GCF_003789085.1 Penaeus vannamei
ACCCCACATATACATGTATGTGTTTTTTTTTTTTTTTTTAATATCCACATGCATCTGTGCACAAAGCCCAGGCACCACTTTCTTTAGCCCTTTCAGACACCTTCCTTTGTCGTCTTCTCGCCTTTTCAGTGTTGCCTCTTGTGCCTCCTCTGATCTTTCCGCCAAACCCGACGATTCCCATGCTCTCCTTCGGGCTATTCCTCTTTACTCTGTTCGCCCGACGCATCTCACCGCACCGACTGCATTTCCGCCGCATCATTTCTCTTCTCCTTCTTTCTTTCGCCTTCTCTCCCTTCCTTCCTCTCGTTTTTTTCTAAGATCATAGGGCTCACAGATCAGCATAGGTCTCACAGATCAACATAGGCCTCATAGATCAGCATAGACCCACAGATCAGCATAGGCTCACAGATCAGCATAGATCAGCATAGCCTCACAGATCATAGACAGATCAGCCTCACAGATCAGCATAGGCCTCACAGATCAGCATAGGCCTCACAGATTAGATCAGCATAGGCCTCTCACAGATCAGCATAGGCCTCACAGATCAGCATAGGCCTCACACATCAGAATAGGCCTCACAGATCGGCTCACAGATCAGCATAGGCCTCACAGATCAGCATAGAGATAGCATAGGCCTCACAGATCAGCATAGGCCTCACAGATCAGCATAGGCCTCACAGATCAGCCTCACACAGATCTAGGCCTCACAGATCACATAGGCCTCACAAGATCAGCATAGGCCTCATAGCATCACATATCATAGATCAAGCATAGGCCTCACAGATCAGCATAGCCTCATAGATCAGCAATAGATCATAGATAGCCTCATAGATCAGCATAGACCTCACAGATCAGCATAGACCTCATAGATCAGCATAGGCCTCACAGATCAGCATAGGCCTCATAGATCAGCATAGGCCTCATAGATCAGCATAGGATCAGCCTCACAGATCAGCATAGGCCCACAGATCAGCATAGGCCTCACAGATCAGCATAGGCCTCACAGATCAGCATAGGCCTCACAGATCAGCATAGGCCTCACAGATCAGCATTCAGCATAGGCCTATAGATCAGCATAGGCCTCATTCAGCATAGACTCATAGATCAGCATAGACCTCACATAGATCACAGATAGATCTCACAGATCAGCATAGGCCTCACAGATCAGCATAGCATAGATCAGCATAGGCCTCATAGATCAGCATAGACCTCATAGATCAGCATAGACCTCACAGATCAGCATAGGCCTCACAGATCAGCATAGACCTCATAGATCAGCATAGGCCTCACAGATCAGCATAGGCCTCACAGATCCATAGACATAGATCAGCGCAGACTTCACTGCCATGTGGAATTTTCTCTTTCCGCTCCATAGGTAAACGTCAATCGCACAGAACATGAGAGGCTGTGGCGGTTATTTCCCCTGTCAGAATTCAGTCATGCATTGCCTTACCCATGCTGTTTTTAGTTTTCATTTTTTATTCATCATATATACTTATATATAATATATATATATATATATATATATTATATATATATATATATATATATATATATATATATATATATATATATATATATATATATATATATATATATATATATATATATATATATACATACATACATACATACATCACACACACACACACTAAACACACACACACACACACACAGCTGGAGATTAAAGAGGCATTTACTAAATCATTAAAAAAGAAAAAGAAAAGAAAAGAAAAATTCTCTGTCCTTCTCTATCATCTTAGGTTCCCGTAGAGATCTAAGAATAACACGTCTAAGGCCTTCTGATTCCTCTTGCATTTATATATATATATATATATATATATATATATATATATATATTATATATATATATATATATATATATATATATATATATATATATTATATATACACTTAGCGATATTGCAGCTGTCGTATCTTCCCACTTTATGAGGCTAAAGTGTAGGTGTTCAATGTTCATTTCTGTGTTCAGTCTTGTACCAATAACTCATTGTGACACTATTGATGTTATTTATTTATTTATTCATTCATTGATGCCATTGATGTTAATTAATAATGCTCTGATCCCGACAATTATGTGTGTCTCATTGTGTTTTTTTTTTCTTCTACTTCTTATTATTTTATATAAAGGCATCAATGTTTTCTGCAAAGCGTCAACAGGTGTCATGTCACAACCTCAATTTTAGTTTATATTTTATAATTCATGATTCTCCTCTTCTTACCTGTTCAATTTCTTCATTTTATTTCATTTTTATGTTGTTGTTTTTTTTTTTTTTTTTTGATAAAATGCGTTCACGTCCCCTCATTAATTCCTTCGTCTTGCTATATCCTGTATCTCATTTTATTTTTAACTGCATTTTTTTCATCCATTACACCGTTTCTTAGACGCTGATCTCACCGCCAGCCGTTTAGATAATTCAAGACCTGCCCTGTACTCGCCAAGGACTTTCTTAAAGACTTTCTTAAAGGCTTTCTTTAA
>NW_020870027.1:376892-384214 GCF_003789085.1 Penaeus vannamei
TAATATATAGTATATATGTGTTGTGTTGTGTGTGGTAGTGGTGTGTGTGTGTGTGTGTGTGTGGTGTGTGGTGGTGTGTCGTGAGTAGAGAGAGAGAAGAGAGAGAGGGAGAGAGAAGAGAGAGAATGATAGATAGACAGAATAGATAGAGAGGATCAGAGAGAGAATGATAGATATATAGTTAGGAAGAGAGCTAGAATGAGAGTTTCTGTGCATAATGTTGAGCTATTAACAAACTTATCCTTCCTCACAACAAAACTGGGAAATCAGAACACGTCAACTTGTATCGTCCTTCAAATCAGCCGTCCATTCCGGAAAAAGAAATATGACTTAATAATGAATCAGATGTTGTGCGAATACCCACACTATACGACGCGTGTAAAGCGAATAGCGCAATATGAAACCAAGCGCCTCATTCGAAGCCTTCAATCTCTTGATGCTGCTGAAACGAATTTCGCCCCGACGGGATTTGGGGGCGACTGTGCGGAATTTAGCGTACTTTCGCACCGTTTGGGAAACCGTGGTTTGACAAGAGAGTTGGATGTTGGGGCCATGGGTGTATGTTATATGTGGGTGGGAGCCACGGGTTGTATGGTTTGGTGGAGCCACGGGTGCATTGTCTGTGGGTGGAGCCATGGGTTGTATGTGTGGGTGAAGCCACGACCGAGTGTATGTGTGGGTGGAAGTCACAGGTGTATGTGTGGGGGAGCCCTCGGTGTATGTGGTTGGGTGGAGCCTCGGTACTGTATGGGTATGTGGGTGGATGTCACGGCGGTCTGTATGTGTGGTGAGCCACGGGTGTATGGTGTGGGTGGAGCTGACGGGTGTATGTGTGGGTGGAGCCACGGGTCCTGTGTATGTGTGGGTGGAAGGCCTCGGGTTGTGTATGTGTGGGTGGAAGCCATGTATGTATTCTGGGTGAAGGTATGGTTGTATGTGTGGGTGGAGCCATGAGTGTATGTGGGTAAAGTTTACATATTTTCCATGTGGTCATCACAACATAACGTCTTATGTAAACGATTTTTTTTAAATATAGAGGTAATAGCATTTATAAAGAAAAGAAAGAAAAAAAAGCAGAAACAGCAAAATAGAAAATAATACAGTGCCAACAATATGAAGAGAATATGAAATATGAAAGTTACAAATAATATAAAATACGAAAACATACAAAGAATATAAAATAAAAACAGTGGATACTAAAGAAAAAGCAAACAAATTCAGTAAAACAAACTAATGAAGGGTGGAAAAAAGGCAAAATAAAATAAAAATAATAATATAACCAATTATAAAAATAATTACGAAAAATGAAAAACAAAACCGAAGTGTGGGAAAAAAGCAAAAAAATTTAACAAGAAAAAATTAAAAAATACGGAAAAAAAACGAGCAGAAAAACAATAATTAATAACGAAGCAAAACTTCATCATCTCAACACCATGAAGTTTCCGAGTCTTATCGTTGCTATTCACACTCCCTTTCCTGCGATAGACGAAGAAATTGACTGAGAGATTTGAAATATTACTTCGCGAAAGGAGACGTTCACTTGTCGTTCGTGTACCTTATTGAGTCTCGGGCTTTCAGAGAAAAAGGGAGAAATGAAAAGAAAGGAATGAAGTGAAATAATAATGATGAAAGTATATATATGAGATGTGGTTGTATGTATGCGTAGGCATATACGCACACAAGGGCTCTCTCTCTTCCTTTCATTCTCTCTCTATCCCTCCCTCCCTCTCTCCCTCCCTCCCTCCCTTCCCTCCCCTCCCTCCCTTCCCCTCCCCCCCTCCCTCCTCCCTCCCTCCCTCCCCTCCCTCCTCCCCTCCCTCCTCCTCCCTCCTCCCCCCTCCCTCTCTCCCTCTCCCTCCGTCCCTCCCTCCTCTCCCTCCCTCCCCCTCCCTCCCCATCCTCGCCCCTCTCCCTCCCCCCTCCTCCTCCCGTCTCCCTGCCCTCCCTCTCCTCCCCTCCCTCCGCTGTGTAGTCCAGTGGTCACATGCTGCGCTTGCAATCTTGCTGACCTGCGTTCGATCCTGCGCGCTGCCAGTGATGGTAACCCAGCCATTCCTTGCACAGGGGGAGATTTTAGAAGGCAAAATAAAACAGATAGTATGTCACAGCAAAAGAATATCCATGTTAAACAAATGGAATTGAAACCTCTAAAGAAATCTCTCTTATCTCTCTCTTCTCTCTCTCTCTTCTTCTTCTCTCTCTCTCTCTCTCTCTCTCTCTCTCTCTCTCTCTCTCTCTCTCTCTCTCTCTCTCTCTCTCTCTCTCTCTCTCTCTCTCTCTCGTCTCTCTCCTCTTTCTTCTTCTCTCTCTCTCTACACTCTACACACACACACACACACACACACACACACACACCACACACCACACACACACACACACACACACACACACACACACACACACACACACACACACACACACACACATATATCACCCTACTCCTCCACTCACTCTACACGTGATCCTCGGAAATGTCCAGACCCGAAGGAAAACAGTATAACACCTCCCTCGCCGCCATCTAGTTTTAGCCGCGAAATTAACACCGAGGGAAATGTTACGGAAATAAAGAAGCGGAATTTATTACCAAAAAGTTATTTCGAATTAAGGGAAATTTTCAAGATGGGAGTTAGGAATGGGGGTAAGGGGATGGGTAGGGTGGGGGGGGTGTTTGTGGGGGGGTGGGGGGGTGGGCGTGAAGGGAGGGGGGGGGCGAAGCGACATCTCCGGAGGGGTGAAACTTGAAGCCACGTCGTTAAGGAAGGGGAGGTGGCGGCCTGTCTAATGGTGTGTTGTGAATATTTATCCGAGGAAGGAATCTGTTATTTCTGAGTTATTTTTAGGCCATAGAGATAGGGTGTTCAGGGAGGAACATGATTTATGGTGGGAAATGAGTCGTATATATTAGCCGGGGGATTGATATATTCCAGTAAGTTTTGGGAAAGCGAGATGCATTGTTCGTTCATGGTTAAGATGTGTATATATATATATATATATATATATATATATATATATATATATATATATATATATATATATATATACATATATATATATATATATATATATATATATATATATATATATATATATATATATATATATAATATATGTGTGTGTGTATGTGTATGTGTGTGTTGTGTATATATATATATATATATATATATATATAATATATATATATATATATATATATATATAAGGATTATTACTTAGAAATATGTAACCATTTCATTTTGTGAACTCCAAGACTTTTGTTTAGGGGGATTGTCAAAAAATATATCCACTGTAAATTCGTTTTCAGTTTCATTACAGAATCAAAAAACACCTAATGATATTATTTGGTCCTGAATGCCGAGGAATCCTAATAAAAAAAAAGATATATTAGCTCGTGACGTGAAGGAAAATCATTAATATTTCAATCGAGTGTTACATTACAAGGAAATTGCAACGCTATAGACAATAAAAGGTTTGCTCTGCATCAAAGAACCGATTCTATTCTAGTGTCTGATATCACGAATGTATAAACTTAATACTTCTAAAAGCACATACACAGAAGCTCCATTAAAGTATACCTTTCTACAGCAGTACAGTCCATCGTGAGAAATGAAAAGTCGATTGGACTGGAGGGAAATGAATAATTCCTGAGACCGAGTTACGTAGTTAATATTTTGATGTGTTCGTTTGGATAATTTGTTTCTTTTGGAGGGTCAGCTTATCCTTCCAGTTCGTGTTATTGTACACTGAAAGCAGTATATATATGTACAGGCTGGAGTGACGCTACAACGCACTGATGTAGATAAAATAAAAGATCAAGATGTAAATGAGAAAAAAGATACAAGAAGCTACAACGCACTGATGTAGATAAAAAAAGATAAAGATGTAAAAAAAAAACTCATTGATGCAGACAAAAAAGATAAAGGTGCAAAAAAGAAAAAAAAAACAAAAGGGAGTGACGCTACAACGCATAGATGCAGATAAAAAAAAAAAGTAAAAAAAAAAAAAAAAAAAAAAGCAACGCATTGATGCAGATAAAAAAAAAATTAAGATGTAAAAAGAGAGAGAAAAAAAAGAGGGAGTGACGCTACAACGCATTGATGCAGATAAAAAAAAAGATAAAGCTGTAAAAAAGAGGAAAAGAACGAAAGAAAGAAATATATAAACATCTATCTAGTCCTGGTCATTCCGGGTCATACACCTGAAGTGGCCGAGGTTCGAGTTCCTCTCAGGAAAGGCTGTTCAATTTGCAGATTGTACACTTATGTGGTATCTCGACGCTGTAAAACTTCTACTGCTGGTCTCGTCTACCATGCGTGTGCCTGACTACCACATGCTGTCACCACATAGCAATGCAGAGAAGGGGTGGGGGGGGGTGTGATACAGCCTGCACTCAACCAGGAAAATGACACTAGGTTTTTTTTAGTACTTTGCAAAGATGCTGAGAAAATAGTGACGCTTTCGAAGTCCATATGTCTAATTTGAGTCATTTTCTTATAGTTTGGTTTTATGTGTTTATTGTTCTTTGTATATTGTTGTGCGGGAGTGTGATGATATGTTTGCCATTAATCGTATTCGTTATTTTTATACAGTTCTCTATACATTCAGTTCATTCTCATCATCATAATCGTTACAAATATAATCACCACCACTTCCATCGTCCTCTCCTCTTCCTCCTTTCTCCTCTTCTCTTCCTCTGCTCCTCTTCCTCTCCTCCTCCCTCCTTCTCCTCTTCCTCTTCCTCCTCCTTCCCTCTCCCTCTTCCTCCCTTCCTCTCCTCTCTCCTCCTCCTCCTCCTGCCTCCTCCTCCTCCTCCTCCTCCTCCTCCTCCTCCCTCCCCCTCCTCCTCCCTCCTCCCCCCCTCCTCCCTCCTCCTCCTCCCTCCTCTCCTCCTCCTCCTCCTCCTCCCCTCCTCTCCTCCCCCTCCTCCAACCTCCTCCTCCTCCTCCACCTCCCCCCTTCTTCCTCCTCCCCCTCTCTCTCCCTTCCTCCTCCTCTTCCTCCCCTCCTCCTCCTCCTCCTCCTCCTCCTCCCCCCTCTTCCGCCTCCCCTCCTCCTCCTCCTCCCTCCTCCCTCCTCCTCCCCCTCCTCCTCCTCCTCCTCCTCCTCTCCTTCCTCCTCCTCCTCCTCTCCCTCCTCTTCCTCCTCCTCTTCCTCATCTTCCTCATCTTCAAAGTCATCACCAATATCACCTAACCACCACCACTTCCACAGTCCTCCTTCCCCCCCCCTCCTCCTTTCCTCCTCCTCCTCCCCCCTCCTCCATCCTCAAAGCAACATCATCACCACCACGACCACCATTTTCACAGTCCTCCTCTCCTCCTCCCCCGCCTCCTCATCCTCAAAGTCAACACCACCATTTCACAGCCATCCTCCTCCCCTCCTCCCCCCCCCCAATTCATCTTCAAAGTCATCATCATCATCACCGCGACCACCACTTTCACAATCCTCCTCCTCCCCCTCCCCCCCTCCTCATCCTCAAAGTCAAACACCACCATTTCACAGTCCTCCTCCCCCTCCTCATCCTCAAAGTTAACATCATCATCACCACGACCACCATTTTCACAGTCCTCCTCCTCCCTCTCCTGCTCCCTCCTCCTCCTCCTCCCCCTCCTGCTCCTCCTCCTCAATCATCATATCATCACCTCGCCACATCATCATCACCACCATCACCATCGTCATTCTCCTTTCATTCCTACTTAATGGGAATCAACTGCCCAAACTTCGTTACTAAGTCAGCGTCGGTTCCCAAACTTCAGTCAATCACATAACTCTTGAACTTCTGAATTCCCTGACACGTGTCACTCAATACAGTCATCACCAACTTCACCACCACGACCGTCATCACCCACATGGTAGCTTCTCATCATCGACATCACATCATGGCTATTACTATCCACAAGGTTAGTCGAATCCTCACTGTCTACACCATCTTGGCCATCTACATCACCATAATCATCACCATCCACACCTTTGCGGTCATCACCACTCACACGCTCACCAGATCTCTCAATATCTACCTCACCATCAGCATCACCATACCTATCACCACCCACACAGTCACTATAACCCTCCCCACCTACGTCACCATAGCCATCATCATCTACACTACCTCGGGCACGATCATCACCATAGTCATCACCACCTACATTCATTACACCCCTCATCACCAATACCATTGCATTCTACACCATCTACACCACTCAAAGGCCATTAACACCACCACAGTCATCACCACTAACAGTCACTAAAAAACTTTCAACATCTACACCATTTCGACCACCAGCATCACCATAGTCATCACCACCCTCACCACCACGGTCATCACCATCCCCAACGAGAGAGGACTTCTTAGAAATTCCTTAGAGTATTCTTTGAGTTGCCTTTTTGCTAGTTGAAGAAATTTTGGCTTGTGTGTGTGTGTGATGGTATGAGTGTGTGTACGAGGGGGGGGGGTATGAGTGTGTGTGTGAGGGGAGTATGTGTGTGGGGGAGGGGTATGTGTGGGGGGGTATATGTATGTGTGTGTGTGTGATAGGAGGGGGTATGAGTGTGTGTGTGGAGGGGGGTATGTGTGTGTGTGGGGGGGGGGGGGTATGCGTGTGTACGGGGGGAGTATGAGTGTGTGAGTGTAAGGGGGGGGGGTATGAGGATGTGTGCTTTTGCGGGAAGGGTATGTGTGCGTATGTTTGTGTGTGTGTGTGGTGTGTGTGTGTGTGTGTGTGTTGTGTGTGGTGTGTGTGTGTGGTGTGTGTGTGTGTGTGTGTGTGTGTGTGTGTGTGTGTGTGTGTGTGTGTGTGTGTGTGTGTGTGTGTGGTGTGTGTGGTGTGTGTGTGTGTGTGCGTATTCGTCCTAATTCCGATATTGGATTTTGTTTCTGATATCACAAAATACATTTGGATGCAACTGTATATACTTTCACTAGCATTATCATTTCATCATAAAATTTTCGATAATCAGCTGAGTGCATAATAACTTTCCATTCCAAATAATCACAATCTGCCCCATATCACATTCAAATATTACGTAATCATCATCAAAATCCTGAAAATATCAGCTGTGTCAATCGATCAGCTGGTACATCACCTCGGGAACAAAAACAGCTGACTGATTCGCCTTGAAAGAGTTCACGGAAGGAAACAGCCAAAAAAAAAAAGGTTGGATTTGCGGATATTGCTATTTCTTTCATTAATTTTATCTTTTTTCTTATTTATCTTTTTTATCCGAAGTTTCTGCGCACCTTTGAGAGATTAATCTTTTCACTCTCGCTGTGGTTTTAGATGTCGAGATAAAGTTAATGGCGCCGGAGGGTGGTGGAGAAAGGGTGG
>NW_020870027.1:392411-394911 GCF_003789085.1 Penaeus vannamei
TTTTTGTTGTTGTTAGGGGTGAGAACAACGTAGAGAGAAAGAGGAGAAAAGGGGAGAGGGTAGAGGGGGAGAGGGGGAGAGGGTGGGGGTGAGGGGAAGGGTGAAATGGAAGGGAGAGGGAGGAGAAGGAGAAGGAGAAGGAAAAGGAAGAAGAGAGAAGGAGAGAAAGAGAGAAAGAGAGAAGAGAGAGAGAGAGAGAGAGAGAGAGAGAGAGAGAGAGAGAGAAATAAAGACGGAATGACAGACAGACGGAGACAGAGACTTAGACAAAGACAGAGAAACAGACAGGCAGAGACAGAGACAAACAGACAGACAAAGACAAAGATTTAGGGGAAAAAACACACCGGAAGAAGATATAAAAATGATAACAAAATAACAAAACAAAGAACAAGACCGAACAGTTCCAGACATAAACAGAAGAGAAAGGAGAGAGAGAGAAAGTTTTAGCATGTTTCCCTCACGGCTTTTGAGAAGGAAGCGAAAAGCAACGGTAATGAATGAGTGCGATCAGCTGTCGAAACTACGTTAATTACGGGAAAAAAACGTAATTATCAGCTGGAATCTCGGGCGTTGGAGTCGTCTTCGTTATTGTTGTTATTAGATTTTGTTGTTGTAGCTGTACTTGTTGTTGTTGTTGTTAGGGTGTGTGTTTAGATATGCTTGTGCAGACGTGTCTGTATATGGGGTCTGTATATATGTTATATGATATAATAGAGTATAATGTAATTATATATATATATATATATATATATATATATATATATATATATATATATATATATATATATATATGTGTGTGTGTGTGTGTGTGTGTGTGTGTGTGTGTGTGTGTGTGTGTGTGTGTGTGTATGTGTCTATATATATATATATATATATATATATATATATATATATATATATATATATGTTTATTTATATTTTTGTTTCGCAATTGTACATATAATCGCGACACATTAATACAGTAACAATGAATAAATACTACAACATATAGTCAACTCATAAATCATCGCAAATGAAACCAACCATGCAATAATAAAACAAAGAAAAGAAGACTAACAACTATCATACGCATAAAAAAATGGCGTCTCATGAAAGAAGGAATTCAAATCATTCGATACTTAACGTTTTTTTTTTTTAAGTCATCTGATATTTAACGTTTTTTTTTATTATTATTATTGGCGACCACGACCACCCGTAGTGAAACGAGTTGCTCAAAGGCCCGATTATTAACGAAATCGGGATTGTGACTTGTAATGAAGTGATAAATATGGGCGCGGATTCCTGGATGACTTGCGTTTTTGGGGGTTGAGTGTGAAATGGATCTGTTGGCGGAGGGGGAGGGGAGGGAGGGAATGGGGAGGGGAGGGAGATGGAAGGTTGGGAGCGGGAGGGGACGGGGTAGCAATGGGGGAGGGAGAGGGAAGGTTGGGAGTGAGGAGGGCAGGGGAATGTTGGGGAAGGGGAGGGGAGGAGGAGCTTGGGGAATGGGGACTGCAAGAGGGAAAGGGGAGGGGAGAAGGAAGGAGAGGGGTTTAGGAGAGAGAGGGAGCTTGGAGGGAGAGGGAGGGGGAGGAATGGGAGTGGGGAGAGAGAGAGAGGGATGAATGTTCAGGAGGATAGGGGGGGGATGTTGGGGATGGGACTCGAAGAGGGAAAGGGGAGGGGAGGGGAAGGGAGGATTTAGGAGGAGGAGAGAGGGAGCTTGGGGAGTGGGGAAGGGAGGGGAAGGAGATCAGGAGATAAGGAGTAAGGTTGAAAGAGGAACGTGGGATGACAGGAGAAAATGGGAGATGAAGGAAGGGGAGGAGAAAATGAAGAAAGGTGGAAGGGAGAGTTCGGAGATGGGCAAAGAGAAAAGGGGAAAAGGCCGGAGGAGAAGAAGGGGAAACGTCACAATTCCATAGTGGCTAAGAAAAGGGAAGACGAAAAGGGATAGAACATACTCGATAAGAAAGGGGAATTAGAGACAATAAAAGAGAAGGAAGAGGAGGTATTATTTGAGGCTGCCCAAAAGAAGGATAAAACAGGGGGGGGGGGGTTGATTTGTAGGGGTATATAGAGCAGGGGAGGGAGGGGGGGATGCGGGGTTGGAGAGGTTGGAAGGCGGTTGAGAGGGGGGGGGTGAAAGGGGATTGAAGGAGGAGGAAGATGAAAGGGTTGTGACATTGTGAGGCATTAGGGGGAGGGGGAGGGGAGAGGGGCAAACGGAGGTTAGTAGAAGGCAGAAAAAATTGCTGGTTTTGGTGGGTTGCGAAGGGGGGGGGGGGAGAAGAAAGAGGGAGGAAGGAGAGAGAGGGAAGAGGGAAGAGGAGAGATGAAGTATGGAGATAAGAAAGAGGATACAAGAGAGACAGGAGGGTAGAGGGTGGAGAGAAACAACAAGGAGAGAGGAAAGAGGGAGAGAAAGGGGAGGGTAGGAAGAGAGAAATAATACAGAAATAATAGGAAAGAGAAAGCAACGAGAGGGAAAATTATAAGAGAAAGAAAGTAGAAAGCAACG
>NW_020870027.1:402411-417411 GCF_003789085.1 Penaeus vannamei
GCCTTACGTCCCCCTGGCATAAGGGTGAGATTGGGTCAGGTGAATCGCCGGCGTCCATATATAGGCAGTGGGCGTCCTTGGGTCTTGTGACGCGTCGGGTGGCAAGGAAGGCCCACCTCTTGCAAACAGGGGTAGTTTTTTTTTTTTTTTTTTTTTTTTTTGTAGATCGGGTGGATTGGGAGTTTGAAATTCCTTCGATACAATTTTAATGTCGAAGAACACAGACTCTCGCATTCCTAGATTCTTGATTTGTTCCATTCCATTTGACCTGGAATAGTTTCGTCTTTTTTTTTTTCTTCCTTAATCAAATTTTCTTCACGTAAACAAGACACGTAGGAAAATGGAAAGAAAAACAAAAAGACCCCGGAAAATATGTTCGCCGTTGCATAACCCGGAGATTCGCTTGCCACACGACGGGTCACGTGCTTGTCGATGCGTTCAGAATACGTTATGTCTCGGCCGCGTCGCAGAGCGCATTAAACTTTACATTTCTGATGCAAATTCTCCGCGAATATAAACACAGGTGACGCTGGCGAGGGGGGGGGAGTAAGGGGTGAGAGGGGAGGGGAGGTGGGCAGTAGTTGGTGAGAAGGGAGGGAGGGTGAGTAGTTGGTGAGAGGGTGGGAGGGGGAGTAGGGGGTGAGAGGGAGGGGGAGGTGGGGAGTAGGGGGTGACATAAAACCGCGAGCCCACCCTTCTTAACTCACTTCTTTTCTTTTCTTTCTCTTCTTTTGCTTCTCGTATTTTTCTCTCTCTCTCAGTTCGCTCCTTTTCGTTATTCTTCAACTTTTGTCTTTTTCGTAATATATTATCTTTTCTTGTTCTCTTCAGTTTGTTATTCTCAGTTAACTTGTTTCTCTTATACCATCCCCATTCCTATTACTCTCTCTCCTCTTCCTTCTCCACTTTTTCAGTCTCTCTTACAAACTCTCACTTTCCTTCTCTTTCCTCTTCCTCTTCGTATATTTCTTCATTTTCTTCAACCTTCCTCTCCTTCAGTTACCTCTCTCTCCTTATCTTCTCCCGCTCCTTCGTCCGTCTCTCCGCTTCTCTCATTCTTCTACTTTCGTCCTTTTTATTCTTGCTCTCCCCCTTTCCCCCCATGTATCCTCTTTCTCTTCGCTCATCACCTCTTTCGTCCATCCTTTCTCTCCCTTCTAAACCCCCTTTTCCTCACCTCCCTTCCCCCTTTTCTCTCATTCCTCTCTCTTTACCTCTTCCTTTCCATCTATTCTCTCTTCTCGTCACCCTTTCCTTGCCTCTTTCACCCCCTCCCCTTCTCCTCCCTATTTCACTTCTCCCATTTTCCTACTCTCCTCCCTTCCTCTCCTTCATCCCCCCCTCTATCCCTATTTACTCTCTCCCTCGCCATCCCCTATCTCCCCTTCCTACCTATGCTTTCTTTACCACCCTTTTCCCATCCCCTCCCCCTCTCACCTATCCTTTCTTCAACACCCTTTTCCATCTCCCTTCACCTCCCTACCCCTCCCACCCCCTCCCCTCCCACCTATCCTTTCTTTAACACCCTTTTCCATCTCCCTTCACGTCCCTACCCCTCCCACCCCCTCCCCTTCCCACCTATCCTTTCTTTAACACCCCTTTCCATCTCCCTTCACCTCCCTACCCCTCCCACCCCTCCCTCTCCCACTATCCCTTAAATTACCCCCCTTTCCCACCTCCCTTCACCTGACACCCACCTACTAGGGAACAGGTCTCCCCAATGACCAGTTCGAAAATGTCGTCACCTGAAGACGTTCGTACAGGGAGGTCTAATGTATGGTCGGAGGGGAGTGGAAGAGGGAGAGAGAGAGAGAGAAAGAGAAAGGGAAAGGTAGATTGATGATTTAGATGGGGAGGGATATATAGGTTGATAGATTTTTAGTCGATAGATGCCGAGGGAGGTGAGGAAATCGATGGAATAGAAATGGTTTGAAGGGTTAAGACGATAAAGGAACACACCACACCACACACACACACACACACACACACACACACACACACACACACACACACACACAACACCACACACCACACACACACACACAACACACACCACACACAGAAACAGAGACAGATAGACAGATAGACAGAAAATAGTGACGGACAGAAGGAACAAGAAAAAAGTACAACTAGCTACAAAAGATTTAAAACATTCTGCGATGGTCGCGAAAACAGTCAACGGTTTTTTTTTTATAGATTCAAATGGTCGAACTGCCCCTCGTCGATGGCTCCTGATTGGTTAATCACCCGGGAACCGAATACAGAACAACCAATCACAGCTTGACTTTGATGGTGCCGGTTCACCCCTTATAAGGAGTGCGGTGTGTTGCCCAGATTTTGGGCAGAATGGTGAATATAATGGCCTTTCTAGTCGAGTTAACTCCTCTTTCGTCTGATTCTCCTTTGAATGATTTGTTTAATTGTATTCTGTTTTTGTGAAATTGACAAGTGGCAATACAATAATTACGGAGGCGATTATGAGAAATTCTTTTTTGATTTTTTACGCGAAATACGTACGTACGCACACACACACACACACACACACACACACACACACACACACACACACACACACACACACACACACACACACACACACACACACACACACACACACGCAACACCCCCCACACACGCAACACCCCCACACACACAACCCCTCACACACACATGCACACACGTTCTCTCGGGAGAATGTGCCTTAATTACACACACCTGCTTCCCATGGCCCGCCAACCGTAGCCGTGACAGTGAATTTTAACAGCGAAAAAATGGCCGAATTCCCAAACATGCTTGGCTTACGTTACACGGCCCGAGCCAAGAAATGGATTTGGGAGTTTCGGAGTGCGATTTCAATGGCAGTGGAAGGCCGGACGTGGTCTAGAGGTCTGCTATAGCGGCTGGTCTCTTTTGTGGATACGGAGTGCATTGTTTTTGTTTTTTTTAAGCGAATTGGTTTCGGGAGCGTGTAGAGTTGAAGGCTGTTTTACCTAAACAAACTCGCGCTTCAACATATAGCTGTATAGATCTACATATCCATCTATCTGTCTGTCAATTTATCCATCGGTCTATCTACACACACACACATACGCACACAAAAGTATATATATTTGTATAGTATGTATATGTGTGTATACCTTATACATGCATATATACGTAGATATGTATTGAGAAAGAGTAAACATGCGCAGAGAAATCTCCTCCTCGGGTAGCAACGCAAAACGACCGCCAGGGCAAGTAAGTGGCACTCGACGATAATGATTTGGCTTCGACCTTGGCAATACATTTTCATAATGCCGCGCCCTTAACTGAATAGCAATTGTTCTCTTGTTCAGCCGGAGAAGGAGGAACAAAAGAGAAAAAGGGAAAATCTTAAACAACTATTCTCTGGGTGACAAATGATTTGATTCAGTCTTTATCTGATTAAAAAAAATCTATTCTAAGAAATCATCCATATTTTCTTTTTCTTATTGAATTCTTGTTTTGGATCAGGAATCTTCGTACTCATTTCCATGCATTAACTCTCGAGGTACTAATCTACACTGGCCTTGTGTAAATTCGAAGGTCACTACAGCCTCTGATTGGTAGAGAGCGGACCAATCAGAGAACTGCATCCTCGTCGCAGTTTACACCTTGGAGACAAACGCTTAAACTTAGCAAATTGAGTAAAATGCAAAGGAAAATGGAGATTGATATAATGAATGGCTGATTCAATTTGAGACAAGTGTCTTAAATTGACTATTATTGCAGAGATAAATGGGGTTCTGTTTTTTTTTATTTTTTTATTTTTTTTTATTTTTCATGTTTGCGTAGTTCGCCCCCCCCCCCTCTCTCTCTCTCTATCTCTCTCTCTCTCTCTCTCTCTCTCTCTCTCTCTCTCTCTCTCTCTCTCTCTCTCTCTCTCTCTCTCTCTCTCTCTCTCTCTCTCTCTCTCTCTCTCTCTCTCTCTCAGACATAAAAAAACATAGAGAGAATAAGAAAAAGAAAGGAGGAAGAGAAAAACATGTGACGTATTCCTCCTAAAAAAAAGTAATGAACCATTATTCACAGAAAGACAGAAACTTTCCAAACTTGGTATCATTTCTCTCGCCATTAAAGGAAGCTCAAATAACTTCCTGTGCTAGAAACGAAGAACAAATAAAACAGAAGAACAATTGATTTGCCTTTTTTATTTCTCGTCTAACATTTCGCAATAATAATGATAATACATAATAATAATGATAATAATAATAATAATAATAATGATATTAATAAAATGGTGATATCGAAATAAAAGACAGCTCCCAGTAGACAACCACTATAGCATAGATGTAATTATCATAGCAGCCATCTCCACCGACACGCATGCACGCACACAGCACACACACACACACACACACACACACACACACACACACACACAACACACACACACACACACACACACACACACACACACACACACTGTTAGATACTCACACAAAGAAAAAAAATATGTATATATATACTAAAGCTAAAAAAGAAAAAAAATCAACCACCCAAAAAGTTGCAACAATAATAAAACGAAAAAAAAAACACAAAAGCACAAAAAGGGAGATCACACCTCCGCCCGCAGGCAAGACCAACGCCCAGCTGAAGACGCGAAGGAAGTGATTAGGAATTCAGACGTCGTTTTTGCCCAGCTGGCGAGGGAGGCGAGAGGGACCAGCTGCTCGGGTCCCTTCGGCTGCGATGGGCGGGGTGGGGGTGGGGAATGGGGGATGCAGAGTGGGGGGGTGGGTAAGGGGGGGGGCGTAGATCGGGGAGGGTAGGAGGGAGGGGGCAAGGGTGTGGATGGGGGTAGGAGGAAGGACTGGAGGGAGTTGGGAGAGGAAGAGACAGACAGACAGAGAGTAAGAACGGGAGAGTAGAAATATGAATATATATATATATATATATATATATATATATATATATATATATATATATATATATATGTATATACATTATACACACACACACACACACACACACACACACACACACACACACACACACACACACACACATATATATATATATATATATATATATATATATATATATATATATATATATATATATATAGATGTAGACAGAGACAGAGACAGAGAGAGAGGGAGAGGGGGGAGAAAGGACGGAGGGAGGGATATAGAGATGGGTCTGTAAATGTAATGAGAATGGAACAAAAGGAATAACAGACAGATTGAAAAAATCGAGACTATTTTTCCTGAAGATGGAGACAGAAAGAGAAAGTTAGACCGTGATTTATAAAATTTCGTATGGTGACGCCACGACAATGTTTTACAATAGTGACGAAATATACGCCTTAATATTTTGTACTGGCGTCGATTTGTTGTCGAGAATAGTCATTCATCTCATTTACCATTTATTTTTACTCGTTTATAACAAAAGAAAACATGTGTCAAAGAAAGAAAGTGAAGGAACTTTGAAAGAGAGGGAGAAAAATATCGTTGATATGAATGGCCAGCGAAGATCATAAAATTCTTTTGAAGACAAGAAAAAATAAGAAAAAAAATGTCATCTACATTCATCATTACACAATCAGGAAGCCCAGCAAGAACGCCAGATCATGTAGCACAAAACAATCTTAATGTACAGGTACGCACGACTAAGTTTCCTGGAGTTTCCCCTCCCTCCTCCCGCCTCGCTCCAAAGGCATAGAAAACGGCGCCGTCATACCCCCCGCGCAGATACGGGATTCGAACGTGCGTGAAAAGGCGAATTTTACGATAGCATCTCCGGGAGGGTGAAATTGATCAGACTCAGAAAAATAAGGAAGGCGGAAAAAAGGAGTAACTGTGAATCGCTGGGCGGGTGACAAAAGACCGATTCACGTGCGGTAGTTTAATGATTTTTTTAAGGGGATCTGCAGCGTCATTTGCAGGGTTGGCAGAGCTTTTGTTCACGGACACCCAGACTTCCCGTATTTCGTGGGGGTGGGGCTCGGGACGCGCGAACGCTGGCGGAAAGAGGATTGAGTTCCTCTGCCAATCGGGAAGTCAATTTCACTTTTACTGGATTAAATGGTTTTGAAAATTCACAACCGTATATCACGCCTCTGTTTCGCTGGAGAGAGAGAGAGAGAGAGAGAGAGAGAGAGAGAGAGAGAGAGAGAGAGAGAGAGAGAGAGAGAGAGAGAGAGAGAGAGAGAGAGAGAGAGAGAGAGACAGACAGACTAGATTGACAGACAGAAAACCAAATTAACAGATTGACAGAGCGAGAGAGAGGGGGGAGAGAAAGAGAGAGAGCAGATAGATTAAAAAACAGAAAACCAAGCTAACAGATTGACAAACAAACAAAAAGACAGACAAGCAGACGGACTAAAAAAAAAAAAAAAGAAAAAAAAAAAAAAGAAAATTCTCTCGAAAAAAAGTAGTCAACACATCCGCACAGACATGTAAACAAACCGAACTAGTCTTGCTATACACTCCACTTTTATCACGAGGGCGTCACCCACTAAGATTAAAAAAAAAAAAAAAAGTATCCCCTATAGTGACTAGCGCAAAGTGCTAAGGAAATTTTCCACTTTTTGCTCTCAAGGCGTATGCAAATTTGTCTTGGGCGAGTTCCTGTCCGCGAAGGAGTTATTTTAATTATTTTATAGCATTGGCAGCCGGAGGTCGTTGAAAAGAGTGTGTTGTGCTGCGATAGAGATTGAGAGATGTTGGACAGTATGGCGACTTATCTTATTTATTTATTATTTATTTATCTTATTTATCTTATTTATTTATTAATTTTTATTTATCTTATGATTATCGTGGAATTGGTCGTGTTGTTATCTTCGTGAACGTTATCATAGGTATTTGAATTGTTATTGTTATTATTATAATTACTGTTATTTTTGTTGTTGTCATTATGATAATAATTATTATTATTACCATTATCATTATTATCTTTTTACATTACATTTATTATTATCAAATTATTATGAGTATTACATTATATTATTGTCATTTGAACCGCAAATATATTGATATTATCTTTATGCCTGTAAGTCGTGGAATGTCAACGCAATGGAAGTCACGATAGCAATTGCAAATACTGCAATCTTAATTACAATCTCTCTCTCTCTCTCTCTCTCTCTCTCTCTCCTCTCTCTCCTCTCTCTCTCTCTCTCTCTCTCTCTCTCTCTCTCTCTCTCTCCTCTCTCTCTCTCTCATCTCTCTCTCTCTCCCTCTCCCTCTCCTCTCCCTCTCCCTCTCTGAGCTAAATGTCCACATACCAACAAAAAAATCCAAAAAACAGTCACGCTAATTATATTTTCTGCCAAGCTCATTCGCAATAAACCTTCACGAATTTCAAATATATCTCTGTTGACGTGAGACCTCCGGATAATTAGCATAACTTAGATAATTAAGCATGTTTAAATACGGGTTTTGGAAAGAAGGAGAAGCACAGAGAGAAAGAAAAAAAAAAAAAAAAAAAAAAGGAGCATAGCGTTGCGCAACATATCGGACCGCAAACGAGTGTTGGTTTTCTTGTTTTTATTTTCATTTTCTATTTTTTCCCCCTCTTTGTCGAAGTCTTGACGTCACCCTGTGTCGAAAACGCCCACATGTGCTTTTTAAATAAGATGAGAAGAAGAATGTGGGCGACATTGCATCACCGGCGTCATTTTGGATTCATTTTACGGTGAAAATTGGTGATTGCGGTGGTCAGCTGATCGCGGCGGGCCGGTGGACGGTGACGAGGGTGGCGAAAGTGACTCACGGAATCGCCGAGGAATTGTTGGACGGTTGGTGAATATGACGAAGGGAGGGGGATGGGGTGGGGGGGGGGGTTCTGTTTTTTCTTTCTTCTTCAATTTTTTTTCGATAGCTTGTTTTATTTATTTTTTTATTTTATTATTTTTTTTTTTTTACTGAGTTGATTCCGTTTTTTTAGAGGTTTTTTATCCGTTTCTTTTTTCCTGTCTCTTCGTATCGAATTCGGTTTCATTCATTCGATCTCCCATATTCTTTTCCTTTGTTTTACTTCATTTTCCCCTTTCTCCTCTCTCCTTATCCTTTACCTCATTTTCCTTTCCCTCTTCAAACCTCATCCTCCACCTTCTCCCCTTTCTCCTCTCTTCGCCTCGTCCAACATCTCCCCTCCTCCTTCCTCCTTCCCATCTTCCCTCTCCCCATTCCTTTCCCATCCCCTCCTCCCCATCCCCATTCCCTCCCTCCCTCCACCTCCCCTCCCTTCCTCAACCCCCCCTTCCCCCTCTCCCCTCCTCCTTCCTCCTCCTCCTCCTTCACTCTCCCCTCCCCACCACCTCCCATCCCTCTCCTCCTCCCCTCTCCTCCTCCTCCTCCTCCTCCTCCCTCCCTCCTCCTCTCCTCCTCCTCCTCCTTCCCCTCCCCCTCCTCCTCCCCCTTCCCCCTCCTCCTCCACCTTCCCACCACCTCCCCTTCCAATTCTCACCCCCTTTCTCCCCCATCATCCCCAACTCCCATCACCGTTCTGCGGCCGTTAAGCCAAGTCATTTTCCCAGCGCTAACTAGGCCTAACTCTCGATGTCCATTGATACTGACCAAGCCTTGATCACCTCCTTTGGCGTGGTGGTTCCCTCCGCCGTTATCTTGGTTAGTTATGCGTGATAAGAACTACGGTGATGTGTGTTCGACTTTCCTTTTAAAAGATATGCAATGATAATGATAATATTAATGATGATAATAATGATAATATGAATGATAGTGATAATGGTATTGATGATATTAGTGATAATGATGTTATGAATGATAATGATGGTAAAATAATGAATGAATATTAATGATAATGATGATGGTAATAATAATGATGATATTAATGATAATGATAATAATATGAATGTAAAATAATGATGATAATAATAATATGAATGATGATGATAACGGTAATAATAATGATGGTAATGATAATGAGAATGACAATAATAATGATAAGTTGATTAATGAATTGAAATAAGTAAATGTGTCATGTATACGGGACTTTCTTCGTGTGTACTATTTCTTTTCGACAGAGTGAAGGCAAAATATAGTGCAACATCGTAGCTAAATTCTCTCCGATTGTTGCCCTGGAGTCATTAGTATTCGTATTTGAATATTATTTCTTGGAATTTCATTTTTCTTGCAATCTTATTATCTGGCTTATGTACCTTTCCCTGTTCTTAATTTATGCAATACCCACTAAACAGCTATAATTATATATATATATATATATTATATATATATATATATATATATATATATATATTATTATTTATTATATATATATTATATATATATATAATATATATATTATATATATTGTAATTCTTAAATAAGGTAATACAGATAATTTTTACAATTTCTTAAGGCCCCAAACTAATAATTTCAATTAATAGATTCAAAAGATATTGCATAATGAATAACCTAAAACTTTTTTTTTTGAAATTCAATTTTGATATCGCAAAAGTCATAATTTAGATGAACCCTAAAAATTTCAATAGACACAATAATACTATCCTTCTCTTTCCTTGATTGCAGAAATCGTGCCGGGGAAGAGGTCAACGCCCTGAGGTCATATTAACAGGTAAGTCGAGGTCACGTGTCATGGATCAGGGCACAGCGGTGATGTGTGGGTGGGTGGGTAGGGGGGAATGAGTGGGGGGGGGGGGGGTGAATGGGGGTTGGTGTGTGCGTGTGTGTGTGTGTGTGTGTGTGTGTGTGTGTGTGTGTGTGTGTGTGTGTTGTGTGTGTTGTGTGTTGTGTGTGTGCTTGCATCTTGACTACTATGACCTTTATTCTTATCTAACGAAATTTCACACGAGCCGTTTCGCAGTCGAATTCGAACTAGAATCTCTCAGACAAATACTGAGATTTAGTCATTTAAACGTAGAAATGGCGTCGTAATATATATGTCGACCCATTCACAAAACCCGTTGATTTTGGCTCTACTGAAAGTTCTCTAAGACATATATAAGAAACAAAGAGCTATATAGAAAGAAAGAATCGAGAGAAAGAGAGGAGGAGGGAGAGGGAAGAGAGGAGAGAGAGAGAGAGAGAGAGAGAGAGAGAGAGAGAGAGAGAGAGAGAGAGAGAGAGAGAGAGAGAGAGAGAGAGAGAGAAGAGAAGACAGAAGGGGGGGCAGACAGACAAGACAACAAATTCAAAAAAAAACAAAACAAAAAACAGAAAGACAAATCAGACACGACAAACAACAAGAGAGAAAGAATGGGGGGGCACTCCTTTCCTACCCCCCTCCCCTCCTCACGAAATCGCATCCAAGGTACAAGGCCTCTGCTCCCCCTCCCCCCACCCCCCCTCTTTCCCCGTACACCCAACCCCTCACCTCCTAACCCTTTACCCCTCTCTCATTACCCCCCCCTCCATCCTCTCCCTCTCCCCCTCCTCCTTCCCTCCTCCCCTCTCTCATTACCCCTACACATCCTTCCTCCTCTCCCCTCCCCTCCCTCCTTCCCTCCTCCCCCCTCTCTCATTACCCCCTCACCCCTCCCTCTCTCCCCTCCCCCCCCTCCTTTCCCTCCTTCCCCTCTCTCATTACCCCTTCCTCCCCCCTCTTACTCCTCCTCCCTCCTTCCCCTGCCTTCCCACCCACCCGCTCCCCCTTCCCTACCCCCCTTCTCTTCCTCATTCACATTCCCCCCCCCAATGTGGTGTAGCGCGGGCGGTGTAGATGCCACAGTGAAAGTGCCAATCATAGGCTTCCCTCCTTTTTATGGGGTTTTATGGCGTCGGCATAACTTCCCGTGAGAGAGGAGAGAGAGAGAGAAGAGAGAGAGAGAGGAGAAAAAAAGGAGCAAATGATGTGCTTCCAACCTCGACATCGGGTCAGTGAGAGGGAGGGAAGGAGGGAGGGAGGGGGAAGGGTGTGTGCTTGATAGGTAGATATACAGGGTGAGTGAGAAGGAGGGAAGGAGGGAAGAAGGGAGTGTGAAGGGAGTGTGGGAGGGAGGGCAGGGATGAAGGATGTGTCTATTGTGTGTGCTTGATAGAGGATAGACAGTGTTTAGAGAGTGAGAGAATGAGGATAGATAAGAGAGAGAGAGAGAGAGAGAGAGAGAGAGAAGGAAGAGAGAGGAGAAGGAGGGAGGGGATGGGAGGGGAAGGGGAGGAGGGGAGAGGGAGGGGGGGCGTGGGGGAGGAGCATGAGGAAGGGGGCGAGAGGATGGGGGACCTGGCCGGGGGGGTGGGGGGAGTCGAAGGTGGTGATCGGCGGGGGGAGGGGGATGGAAGGGGAGAGCGAGGGAGGAGTGGGCACGGGCAGGAGGAGAGCCGGAGCTGGGGAGCGAGGCGGACGAATGGCGAGGGCGGAGGATGTGTGATGGACAGGCGATGGTGTGGAGAGGGGGCGGAGAGGCGAAAGGGGGCGGGGGGAGTGGGGGGAGAGGAGTGGGGAGGGGAGGGCGGGGCAAGGGAGAGGGGGGGGAGGGGGAGGCTGTTCGAGGGGGTGGGGGAGGCGAGCCGGGGAGGTGAGGAGGGGGGTGGGAGTGAGCTGGACGAAGGGAGGGGTGGTGGAAGGGGAGAGGGGGGGCGGGAGAGGGGGGGGGATGCGAGGGGGAAGTGGAGGGCAGGGGGAAGGGAGCGGGGATGCTGGGCACTGCGGTGGGTGGGGGGGGGGGGGGGGGGGGGGACGGGGAGGACGGGATGGGGGGAGAGAATAGGGAGGGGGAGGGGGGAGAGGGGAGGAGGGGGAGAGAGAGGAGAAGATAGGGGGAGAGAGGAGAGGGAAGGGGGGGGAGGAGGAAAGGGGAGGTAGGGGGAGCTAGGGGGAGGTGGGTGAGGGGAGGAAGGTGGGGGGGGGAGGCGCGGGGGGATGGGGGGGGTGGGGGCGAGCCGGGCGAGAAGGGGAGAGTGCGGGAGGGAATTATAAGGGTGGTTATGGGGGAGGGAAGGCGGAGGAGGGGGGGAAGATGGTGAAGGGGGAGGGCGTAGCGGGAGGGGGGGGCGAGGCGCGTGGAGGGGGCGCGGCGAGGGGGGGGGGGGGAGGGTTAGTGGCGAGAGGAGGCGGGTGCGGGGGAGTGGGAGGGGGAGGGGGTGGAGAGAGAGGGAGGGGAGGAGGAAGGGAGGGGAAGAGTGGGGGGAGGGGAGGAGGGGGGCGGGGGGGGTGGGAGGTGGGGGGGGACGGGGGGTGGACGAGGGGAAGGGGAGACGGCGGAGAGTGCGGGGAAAGGGGAAGAGGGGGGGGGCCGGGGGGGAGGGGGGAGGGGGGGCCGGGGGGGAGGGAGGGGGGGGGGAGGGGGGAGGTTCTGGGAGGGGGGGGCGGAGGGCGGTGAGAGTGGGGGGGGAGGGGAAGGGGTGAGGGGCGGACAGCCGGCCGGGGGGTGGGGGGGGGTGCGCGCCCGGGAGGGGTGTGAGTCGAGGGGGGGGGGGGAAGAGCCGGGGAGGGCGAGTGGGGGGTGAGGGGCTGAGGGGGGGGAGCGGAGAGAGGGGTTGGGTGGGGAGGTTGGGGGGCGAGGGCGGGGCTCGAGGGGGGGAAGGGTCGAGGTGGGGGGGGGGAGGGGGGGGAGATGGGGGGGGGGGGGACGGGGGACGAGGAGGGAGGGGAGGGCGGGAGCGTGAGGAGGGAGGGGGAGGTAAGCGGGCGGGCTGGGGGACGGTGGGACCAGAAGAGGGCAGGGCGGGTGGGGGAGGGAGAGGAGGGAGAAGGGGTGAGGGGGGCGGTGGGGTGGCGAGGGGGGAGGGGGGGCGAGGGAGGAGAGAGGGGAAGAGAGGGGGGAGGGAGAGAGAAGACGAGGAGGAGGGGGGGGGAAGAGCGGGAGAGAGTAGGGTGGGAGACGGGAGGGAGAGGGAGCGGAGGGGGGAGGAGGAAGGAGGGAGGGGGGGGTGGGGAGGGAGTGGCTGGGCGTTGGGTGCGAGGGGCAGCGGAGAGAGATGTGCGGAAGGGGGGGAGGAGAGGAGGGGTGGGGGGGGGAGGGGGTGGGGGGGGTTGGGGGGGGGAGTGTAGAAGAGGGAGGGAGGGGAGATGGGGAGGGGAGAGGGGCGTGGCGGGGGGCTGAGGGAGGGGGCGGAGCGGGAGGGGGGGGGAGGTTAGGTGCGGGGGAGGGGGGAGGGGAAGCGAGAGGGGGAGGGGGTCGGGAGGATGGGGGCGAGGGGAGGGGGGGGGAGGAAGGGGGAGGGGAGAGGTGGGAGGGGAGGGAGGGAGCGGGGGTGAGTGGGGAGGAAGTGGGGGGGGGGGAGACGGCTGGTGGAGAGAGAGGGTGCGGAGGGGGGGGAGGGGGAGGAGGGGGGAGGGAGGTGAGGAGGGAGGGAGGAGGGGGGGGAGAGGTGGGGAGGGCGGGGAGGGGGGGAGGGAGGGAGGGGGGACGGAAAGGGAGGGAGGGAGGGGGGGGGGGGAGGAGGGAGGGGGGGAAGAAGGGAGAAGGGGATGGTGGAGAGCAAGGAAGGAGAGGAGAGGTGAGGGAGGGGGGGGGGGGAAAAGAGGGAGGGTGAGGGAGGGGAGGAGGAGGAGAGAGAGGAGAGGAGGGGATAGGTTGGAGAGGGGGGGGGGGGGGGGAGAGGAGGGGTGGGAGGGGGGACGAGGGGGGGGAGGGGGCCGGAGAGGTGGGAGAGGGGGGGGAAGCACGGGGGGAGAGGGGAGGGGGGGGTGGAACGGGATGGGGGGTGATGGAGGAGGGGATGGGGGACGAGAGGGGGGAGGGGTGCGAGCGGGGGGAGGGCGAGACGAGGGAGGGGGGGTGGGGGGGGAGAGGAGGGTTGGGAGGGGGGGGGAGGGGGAAGGGGGGGCCGAGGGGGGTAGGGATCGGGGGGCGGGGGGGGGGGGGGAGGGGGGGGGAGGGGGGGGGGGGTGCGGGGGGGTGGGGGCGGGGGG
Source organism: Penaeus vannamei (assembly GCF_003789085.1). Lineage (NCBI taxonomy): Eukaryota > Metazoa > Arthropoda > Malacostraca > Decapoda > Penaeidae > Penaeus > Penaeus vannamei. The sequence goes on from NW_020870027.1 coordinate 416,206, forward strand.
GGGGGGGCGGGAGAGCGAGGGGGGCGAGGGGGTGCGGAGCGGCGGGGGAGAGGGGGGGAGGTGGAGGGGCGAGGGGGGGGGAGCGGGGGCGGTTGGGGGGGGTGGGAGGGGAGGGGGGACGCGGTGGGAGGAGAGGCAGGGGTGGGAGGGAGGGGGGGGGGGCCGCGGGCTTGGGGAGGGGAGCGGAGGGGTCGGCTGGCCGGGAGAGGCGGGAGGGGGGGGGGGGGAAGGGGATGAGGGGTGGGGGGAGGGGTTGGAGGGGAGGGGGGGGGGGGGGGGGGGGGAGGGGAGGAGGATGTGAGGGGGGGTGAGAGAGGGGGGGGGCGAGGGTGCCGAGGGGTGGGGGGCCGGGGAGCCAGGGGGGGGGGGCGGGAGGTGGGATGGGGGTGGGTGAGGGGGGGAAGGGGGGGTGAGTCGAAGGAGCGGAGCGGGGGAGAGGCGTAGGACTGGGGAGGGGGAGGAGTGGGGAGGGGGGGTGGGGTGTGTGGGGGATGAGGAGCGGGAGGGGGGGAGGGAGAGTGTGGGGGGGAGGGGGGGGGGGGGGGGGGCTGGGTGGGGGAGGGGGAGGAGAGGGGGTGGGGAAGGCGGTAGGGGAGAGGTGAGGGCAGGTTGGCGGAGATCGGGTGAGCATGGATGGTGGGGGACCGGGGGGATTGGTGGAGGGTGGGGGGGGAGGGGGGGACTGGGGGGGGCAGGGTGGGAGGGGAGGAGAGGGCGGGGGAGATGAGGACGGTTATGGGGGGGAGGAGACCCGAGCCGCGGAGAAGGAGGGGCGGAGACTTGGGATGAATGTTGGCAGGGGGATGAGAGTGAGGGGGGTGGGGGGGAGGGGAGGGGAGGGTGCGAAGAGGGGGGGGGGAGGGGCGGGAGAGAATGAAGCTTGCGGGCGAGGGAAGGAGGGCTGGGGTGGGAGGAGGGGGGAGGGGGGGGGGACATGACGGGGAGGGGGGGGGGCGGGGGCTTTAGAGGCGGGGGAGGGGGGGGAGAGGAGAGGGGGGGGGAGAGAGGAGGAGGTGGGAGACGGCCCAGGGCTGGCGAGAGGAGGGGGGGAGCCGGTGGGAGAGGGAGGGGGGGGAGAGGGGAGTCGGGGGGTCGACGGGCGGGGGGAATGGCGGGAGGGGGCGATGGGGGGGGAGGCGAGGGGTATTGGAGGCGGCTGGGCGGAGGCTTGGAAGAGGTGCGAGATGGAGGGCTGGGGGCAGGAGG
>NW_020870027.1:422411-434911 GCF_003789085.1 Penaeus vannamei
ATCAGTGCTTTCATGTCTAATCGCATCATCGATTCTGTTATTTCTTTTGCTTGTAATTGTTATTACTACCATTATTGCATTTGTTTTAATCGCCGTTATCGTCATCATCACCATCATTATTATTAATATTATTATCTTGATTGATGCTGTTGGTTTTGTTGTCATCCTGCTTAGTACTAATAGCATTACCAAAACCATTATTAGGATTAGTAATGATGTTAGTGGCATTAGCGCTACCTTGGCAAATGTATCCATTAGTGTTTTATTCACAAGGTGGGAAACAAATTATTAATTAGATGTCATGTTAGGCCAAGTTGATAGCTAAAAGATGAAATGTAAGGAGGGAGGGGGAGGGAGAGGGAGAGACAGACAGACAGAGACAGAGAGACAGAGACAAAAACAGATTGAGATTGAGATTAATCGACAAACATAAACAGGGAGAAAGAGAAAGAGAAAGTAGGCAGATAATCACGGTGAGATTAACACTAATCTCTCTGCAGTCATTTTCAAGTCCTTGATGTTTTGGTATTATTAAGGAAATAATTACCGAATCAACAACACTTACCATCACCGATCCCCAGCGGAGACAGCGACAGCAAAAGCCATCTCCAGCCCTTTGACGGAAGCTGGCAAAGGGTTAGGAAAGGGCCAGGAGTCGTGGCTGTCAAAGAGGCCGCCAAAATTGCCCGGACTTTGACACCCGCTCGTATCGGAGGCGTCGGGGAAACGCAGAGATTAGAGCAATCATCTGCTTTAGCTTTCTTTGCAGTTCCCGGTTCGGAGTGGCGGCTGTTTTGGGCTTCTTTGCAAGTTCCCGGTTGGGAGTGGCGTCTGACAGGGGTTATGGCGTTCCTGTGGGGTTGAGAAGGGGGTTTGGGGGTTGTATGGGGAAGGGGGGGGAATGGGGTCGTTTCAGTGAACAAAAGATGTTCGTAAAAAAAAGGATGTAGTTTGTGTGATTGTGTGGGTGTGGCTCCTTGCATGTGTGCGAGTGCGCTTTTGTTTTTTTCCTTTTCATTTTGAGTCTGTGGTTCTTTGTGTGGGTGTGTTTATGTGTATGTGGCTCTTTGTTTGTGCGTGTGTGCGAGCGCGTATGTGCATGACAACATCCTTCTGCATAGGTGTGTGCCCTCGTATATTTCCTGTGTGTGTATTAACGTGTCTCTGTGTGTGTGGTTACGTTTCTTTGTCCATTTATCCGCGTGCGCGTGTATGTGTAATTCCACTTGTACCCGTTGATGCGTTTTCTTTATACCTTTCGTCCTCACGCGCGCGATTCCAGACCACAGCATTACGGAAAGAGTGGGAAGCGCACATCCTCCGTGATCTTACTGAACGATGTCAAGTTCAACGAGTGCGGGTGAAGATATTACACTCTTTTAAAAGAATTACTGACGTTGGTCTGTGATCTGAGTGACAAGGTCGTGAGTGAGGCTGTCAAGGTAAAGGTGCGGGGGGGGGGGGGGGCTTTTATTCACATGGGCGTAAGAGGTGGGTGTGCAAAGGGGTGTTCACGAGTGGGAGTGAGATTAGGGAATTTGCGATGAGGGGGAGGTCTAGATTGGGGGAGAGAGGGAATAGAGAGGAGAAGAGGAGATGGAGAAAGAGAGGAAGAAATAGAGAGGGGGAGGAAGAGGGAGATGGAGAAAGAGAGAGATAGAGAGGGGGAAGAGGGAGATGGAGAAAGAGGGGGAGGAAGAGGGAGATGGAGAAAGAGAGGGAGAGGAAGAGATGGAGATAGAGAGGGATGAGAGAGAGGGGGGAGAGAGGAAGATGAAAAAAGAGAGAGGGGGAGGGAGAGGGAGATGGAGAAAGAGAGAGGGGGGAGGAGAGAGAGATGGAGAAAGAGGGAGAGGGAGATGTAGATGCAAGAGAGAGACAGACAGACAGACAGACAGTTAGAGAAAGAGAGAGAGAGGGGGGAGACAGATAGACAGACAGACAAAGAGACAGGCAGACATGTTAAAAACGAGAACAGTCAGAACAAAGAATCAAACAAGCAAAAAAGGGAAAAGAGAAAAGAAACCATTAAATACCACAAAGAACCCATAAAGAAAGATAGAAAGAAAATTAAGAAATAATAAAAACAGACACAAACGAGAAAAATAAAAAAACAAGAAAACAAGCCGAGAAACAAAGAAAGATACCTCCCAAACATACAAAAAAGAAATAAAAGGGGAAAAAGAAAAAAGAAAGAAACAAAAAAAGGAAAAAAGAAAGAAAAAAAAAGAAAAAGAAAGAAAAAGAGAGAGAGAGAGAGAAAAAAAAAAAGCGAAGATCGTTTCGGAGTAACGCGGCAACAGAGACCTTTCCTCCGCCAACCAATACCCGAAGTAACCACACAAAGGCGGCCGTAATTAAAGGTATTTTAGGGGCGGGGAAGGGGTAGGGGAGGGAGAGGGGGAGGAGGAAGAAAAATTTTAAGGTTACGCACACTCCGCCGGGCGGCACCGGGGCGTCAAGGTAAGGGGGGCACGAGATAATGACCCTTAATTGCTCCGGGTGCAAAGATCATTTCTGCGTCCTTCGGCTGGTGGAGAAACGGGGCGAGGGGTGATATATTGGTGGGAGAGGTGAGGAGGGGAGGAGAGGAGGGGTGGAGGTGGAGAAAGAGAGGTGGAGAAAGAGGAGGGGTGGAGGTGGAGAGAGGAGTGTGGAGGAGGTGGAGGAGGAGGAGGAGGTGGGTTGGGTGTTGGAGGAGGAGCAGGTAGGAGGTTGTGAGTGGAGGAGGAGAAGGTGGAGAGAGGAGTTGTGGAGGAGGAGGAGGTGGAGAAAGAGAAAGGTGGCGTGGAAGGAGGAGGAGGAGGAGGGAGGGAGGGAAGACAAGGAAGAGGAACAGGAGAAAGAGGGAGGGGAGGAGGAGCAGGAGAAAGAGAAGAATAAGAAGGTGCTGTAAAAGGACGAAGAATAGGAGGAGAAAAGAAGAAACATCATAATAGAAGGAAAAGGGAGGAAACAGAAGAATAAAAAGAGGAAAATCAAAAGGAAAAAAAGAGAACGAGGAGAAGTAAATGAAAAAAAAATAGAAAAGGTATGAAGATGATGAGGAAAAGAAAGGAATGAAGGAAAGACGAAAACGAAGAAGAAGAAAACAAAAGAAGTCGAAAAAGAGGAGACAGGAACGAGAGAGAGAGAGAGAGAGAGAGAGAGAGAGAGAGAGAGAGAGAGAGAGAGAGAAGAGAGAGAGAGAGAGAGAGAGAGAGAGAGAGGGAGGAGGAGGGAGAGACAGAGAACAGTGAAAGACAGAGAGAGAGGAGAGAGGAGAGGCCGACCTAGCATTCCTTAGGTGAAATGAAAAGGTTTATTTACAGAGCAAATCGACCAGATGGAGTTAGTCTAAGGTGAGCTTCAGGGATGTAGTTACTACAAGCAGACACCCACGCCCGTCTGTGCGCCATTGTCGGAGCGAAAGAGTTAACACATGGACAATAACGATCCGTGTTTTTTCTTTCTTCTTTCTTTTTCTTTTCTTTTTCTTTTTCTTTTCTTTTTCTTTTTTTTTTTTTTTTTTCTTCTTCTTCTTCTTCTTCTCTTCTTTCTTCTCTTTTCTTCTTCTTCTTCTTCTTTTTCTTTTCTTTTTCTTTTCTTTTTCTTTTTCTTCTTCTTTTCTTCTTCTTCTTCTTCTTCTTTTCTTCCTCTTTTTTCTTCTTCTTCTTCTTCTTCTTTTTCTTTTATTTTCTTCTTCTTCTTCTTCTTCTTCTTCTTCTTCTTCTTCTTCTTTTCTTCTTCTTCTTTCTTCTTCTTCTTTCTTCTTTTTCTTTTTTCTTTTTCTTCTTTTTCTTTCTTTTTCTTTTTCTTTTTTCTTCTTCTTCTTCTTCTTCTTTCTTTTCTTCTTCTTTTCTTCTTCTTCTTCTTCTTCTTCTTTCTTTTTTTTCTTCTTCTTCTTTTCTTCTTCTTCTTCTTCTTCTTCTTCTTCTTCTTCTTCTTCTTCTTCTTCTTCTCTCTTCTTCTTCTTCTTCTTTACTATTCTGAGAGTATGGTACTTCTAGACCCTTATAGTACATGGGGAACTCTACTTTCTGTAACTTGGGACTCTCTTTTTTGCATCTTTTCTTTGTCGTTAAACACATTTGTGCATCGTGCGATTTTCGTGCGTATTTGGGAAGGTCTTTTAAGATGGGAAAAGTACGGCACCCAAAGTCGAGGTCACGTGATCGACCCATACTCTCAAAGAGGGAGATCAAGGTAACCCCTATAAGAGGTCAGGTCAAGTCAGGGCCAATGCAAGTAGAAAGACGTAATTTTAGGACTTTTTTACAAGGGCGGGGGGGTGGGGGGGGGTGTTCTTCATGACGTAGAATGTCAAGGAAACGCGTTGGATTGAACAATAACAGGGTGATTGAGACTGTACTTGGGATGAATAAAAGGGTGGAATCCCGTTGGTTGAAATACTGATGGGATTTAGGTTCAGTGAGTTATGAGGATCAGGTCGCGTTCAGAGGTATTATGACTTAGTTTTAAGGCAGTTTAAGTAAGTTGTAAGTTAGTTTTTTTTGAGTTGTTTGTTAGTTTTAAGTTAGTTGCAAGATAGTTTTTTATTTTTAAGTTGTAAGTTTTAAGTTAGTTTAAGTTAGTTGCAACATAGTTTTTAAGTTGTAAGTTAGTTTGAAGCTAATCTGAAGTTGGAAGTTTTGATGTTAGTCTGATATTGATTACTGCTTCAGACAAGTATATACCTTTTTAAGAAACAGGAGAATAAAACATAGTGTGGATAAATTATTGAAAGAAGTATGTTACCTTAGAGAAGAAAAAATATGATTACGGAATCACGTTCGATTGTTAATCAAGAAAAAAAAAGATTTTTCAAAAGTAACCCAAAAAAAGTCATAACCACAATCCTCGAATAAAAGAAAAAGAAAAAAGAAATACACGAAATGGAATAGATAAAAAGGTTTTTCGTTTATTGAATATTTTAACTCCACTTTTGATCATATTTGTTTGTTTACATCGCTTATGAACAAGAAACCGGTTGTTATTGCCCGCATGCAAAGGCCCGTGTTATAGGGAATGTATAATTTAGATTAGAGATAACATTATTTAACATCAAAATAGGATTAAAAAAAAGAAAGTGGAGGAGAATGAGAAGAAGAGGATGAAGAAGAAGGAGAATAAGGGGAAGAGGAAGAAGAAAGGGAAGAGGAGGAGGGAGAAGAAGAAGTAGAAAATAGACGAGGAGGAGAAGAATTGAAAAAATAAAAGACGAGGAAAAAGAAAATGGGGATAAAAATAGACGACGTGGGGAAAGAAAAAGAAGGAAACGAAAATAACAAACAGAAAGAGAAGAAAAAAGGAATCGACAAACATTTCACTTAGCGTTAAAAGTCCATTTTTGGTATCTGCTTTTAAAACCGTTGCTTTCTAAAGCGCTTGTTTTTTTTCCATTTTTGTACTATTTTATCTCTCTTTTTTTCTCGTAGATTTGTGATATGCTGTTTAGAAAATCCTATTTGCACCTTCGCTCTGATTCCCTTTTTATTATCATGTAAAAAAAGATAAAAAAAAAATGATGGTCTGTCTGGTTTGACTACATTACGGATTAAGAAAGAAAATATTTTTTCTTTTTTCGTCTATTCTTTTTTTCGTCTTCTTCTTCATCTCCTTGCCTAAAGGCGATCTTTCCATATGTTCGGTATTAGCTGTAAAAATGTGTTTTGTTAAATCTTTTGCGGGCTCTCTCTCTCTCTCTCTCTCTCTCTCTCTCTCTTCTCTCTCTCTCTCTCTCTCTCTCTCTCTCTCTCTCTTCTCTCTCTCTCTCTCTCTTCTCTCTCTCTCTCTCTCTCTCTCTCTCTCTCTCTCTCTCTCTCTCTCTCTCTCTCTCTCTCTCTCTCTCTCTCTCTCTCTCTCTCTCTCTCTCTCTCTCTCTCTCTCTCTCTCTCTCTCTCTCTCTCTCTCTCTCTCTCTCGCTCGCTCGCTCGCTCTCTTTCACTTTAGAATGAGTAGAAAAAGGAGGAGAAATGAGAAATATGAAAGCTAGAGAAATGAAAAGAGGTGAAAGGGAAATCGGCTGAAGAAGAAAAAGGTTGAAAGCGAGAAAAGAATTTAAGAGAAAGAGAGAAAGCAACAGCGGAGAGGAGAGAGAGAGAGAGAGAGAGAGAGAGAGAGAGAGAGAGAGAGGAGAGAGGAGAGAGAGACAGGCAGACAGACAGAAAGAAAAAAATAAGGAGCCATAAGAGAAAAAAAAAAAACGGGGGAGATAAAGAAACAAACGTAAGAAAAGAGAAAGGGAGAAATAGCAAAGAAGAAGAAAAAGGGAAAAAAGAAAGAAAAGAAGAAAAAAATCTAATAATAAGAGAAGAAATGACAATAATAACAAAATCTTTCCTGAGCTAAAATAAAATTAAATACTCTACGAAGACCGACTTAGACCAACACTTAGAAATCATTTGTAAACTCTTTTTAAAAGATTATTTCAAGGTGAAGAGCATCACTGTCAATCTGTTGTAATTTCCCCTTGGTCCTCTTCTTCGTCTTTCCTCATCTCATTTTCCTCCGTCTGTCAGCTGTTCCTTTTTCTCATCCTTCTCTCCTTTCCTTATTTTTTATGTTCTTTCTTCGCTTCCCTCAGCAATCTTTTGTTCTTTCTATATTTACCCTCTTCTTTTCTTCTGTTCTTCCTTCCTTATCTACGCTCTTCTCTCCCCTTTTTCCTATCACCATTTCTTCTCTTCTTTCCATCTTCTTCGGTTCCTCCTCTTCCTCATATCTCCCTTTCCTCTGTTTTCTTCTCTCGTTTTCCTCTACCTCTCGCTCCTCTCCCCTTTCCTCTCCTCATCTCATCCCTCACCTTTCTCCCCTTCCCTCTTCTCCTCCCCCATTTTTCTCTCTTTCCTCCTCCTCCCATTTCTATTCCTCCTTTCCTTCTCCCTTCTGCCATCCCCCCTACCCCTACTCCACACACCACCCCACCGCGTATTAGAATTACAAATTCTGTGATTTATTCGCAACTGGCAACTCATCCCCCCGTCGTTGCCATCACCGCGTCAAATGAATAAAATAACACCATCGTATCAACCTGTTTGCAAAAGAGCCGGTCATTGCGAATTAAAATTTCGTGCTTTCGCGTTAATCCGAAAATAAACTTCCATTTCAGTTTTATTTTATTTTTTTATTTTTTTTAAATTTTATTTTTTTTATTCGTTGATTATTTTGTTTTTTGTTCAGCCGTTTATCTGCTCGTTTATTCATCTGTTCTATTTGCATGCCGTTATTATTCATATTATCATCTTTACTATTAATTTTCTTTTTTGTTTATATGTTTATCTCTTCGTTTATATATGTCTGTTCATTTATTTTGTCTATTTATTGCTCTACATGCCTGCTTTATGTCTAGACGTCTATTTTATTAATTTATTTGTCTATTTGTTTATTTACTTGTCTGTTTCTTTTCTTTCATTATTCATTTATTTATTTGCTTGTCTATTTTTTTCTTTCTTTCTTTATTTATTTGCTTAGTTATTTTGTTAATTCAGAGATTTTACGTAAGGGCGGGAATCGTTGAGTTAAGATACGCATTTTCTTCTTCCGCGCAAATTAAACCAACCTTAAGAGTTTTCTTTTTGTTTTATATTATCCCTTTTTATCATAGCCATTTTCATCATCTCTTCGCTTATTTTTGTTCTAGGAAATATTAATTATCTGCTTCATCTATTCATTTATATTTATTCTAGGAAATCTTTATCTTCATCATCGTGTTCGTCTGAATTGAGAGAAGGAGAGAGAGAGAGAGAGAGAGAGAGAGAGAGAGAGAGAGAGAGAGAGAGAGAGAGAGAGAGAGAGAGAGAGAGAGAGAGAGAGAGAGAGAGAGAGAGAGAGCGAGAGAGAGAAAGAGTTGGGGGGCAGAGAGTATGAATTAGAGAGAGAAAAAGACAGAATTAAAGACAGAAAACGTGAACGACAAAGAGAAAGGCCGATAGAGAGAGTCAGAGTGAGAGCGAAGGAGACAGACAGAGAAAGAGAGAGAGAGACCGGAAACAGAAAAACCGACAGTCAGACCGACAGACAGACAAATATAGACAGACAATCAGACAGATAGACAGACAGACAGACAGGACATATGCCGGGCGCGAGTGTGAGGCGCGAGATGCGAACAGGTAGCCTAGTTTCCACGCCTGGTTCAACGCACTGTGCCCTCTCCCCGCATTGTTAACGTTCATGGCACTCGCACGCACGTGTATTGCGTGTATTTATGGGTATTGATTGTGTGTAAATGCACATATGTTGAAACACAGACACGCATACGCACATACATATCAGCATGTATATGTATACTAATACACATACACATGCATGCACGCACGCACACGCACGCACGCACGCACGCAGCACGCACGCACGCGCACGCAGCACGCACACGCACACACAACACACACACACACACACACACACACAACACACACACACACACACACACCACACACACACACACACACACACACACACACACACACACACACACACACACACACACACACACACACACACACACACACACACACACACACACACACACACACACACACACACACACACACATTGATAGATAGATAGATAGACATTGCATTGTACACTGGCTATATTATTATTGTACACTGTATTGTACACCATATATATTGTACACTGGCTATAACGAGCAGACTTCCTTCGAACTATCAACACCTTCAGAAAAACAGGGACGCCATAAACAAAGAGTGAAGGCGGTGACATCGACGCCTATTTACGCCCAAAAATGCCTCCTGGCCTTGCCCTCCACGCCATCACCCCTCCCCCCACCCCCTCTTTTTCTCCCCCTCCCCATCCCCTCTGCTTTCGCCCTACTCCGCGCCTCTCACTTTTCCCTCCTCTCGCTTCCCCCTTCCCCCTTCCTCCCCCTTCCTTCCTCTCACTTACCCCCCAGCCCTTTTTCCCCTACCCCTCACCCCACCCCCTCCTTCACCTACTCCTCCCACCTCTTCCTTCCTCTTACTTACTCCCCTCCCCCCCTTCCACGTGCACCCCACTTCTCCACCAGTCCTCCTGTCCCTCTCCCCCCTACCCCCACCCCTATTTTGCTTTCCAGTTTCGATCCTTATAAAAAAAAAAATAAATAAATAAAATAAATCCTTTTGCGTTTTCCCGAAAAGGATGTTTGGTTTTGTCCGAAACGTGATAGATTTTTAGTCTTTATTTCGATCATTGTTATTCATAGTCATCATTGCTTTTGTCATTACTGTTGTTGTTGTTGTTATTATTATTATTATTATTATTATTATTATTATTATTATTATTATTATTACTTTCATTATCATCATTATTATTATTAATATTATTATCATCATCATCACCATCATCATCATCATCATTATCGTTATTATTTAGTTATGATTATTATCGATATTTTTTTCATTATTACTATTATTATAGTTATTATTGTTATTGTTATTATTACCATGATTATTATTATTTGTTTATTTATTTGTGTTATTATTATTTGTCATTATTAGTATTAATATATCATCATCATTATTCACATTTGTGTGTGTGTTTGTGTATGTGCCATGTGTGTGTGTGTATATGTATATAACAATGTGTGTGTACGTATAAAAACACATTAAGAAAGACAAAGAAAAAGAAAGGAACAGCGACGCCACCTTCTAAGAGTGAGGGTCTCATCAACATGAAGAATGGAGCGTGTCAAATCGAGCTTGACGTGTGAGGAATGCGGGGATCATTAGAGCATCTTGCATCTCAGGTGGATGCTGGAGGATGCTGGGAGGTCACGTGACTTGCTGAAGAAAGGTGGGATGCTGGGAGGGTGCTGGGAGGTGTTGTGTAAATAGGTGTGATGAAAAGGGTTGGGCATTTTTTATTTATTGTGTTTCTTGTGTTGATTTTTTAAAATAAATTGGAGGATGTATTTATATATTATTTATTTATTTTTTTTTATTTTTTATGTTCTTCGAGGTATGATTTTATTTTCAAGAAGTTTGAAAAAATGATGTGATTATATGTAATTTTGGTTGGAGAATCAGGTGAGGGGGGGGGGGGAATATGATACGTTATATATGCATAAACTTCCAAGAATCAGTTAACTGTCGTTTCTCAGAATCTGATAGGAGAGAGAAAGAAAGAAAGAGTGAAAAAATAAGCCTAAGGCAAAAATTCGAGACAGCAATAACTCATCCGACACACACGCACGCACGCACGCACGCACGCACGCACGCACGCACGCACGCACGCACGCACACACGACACACACACACACGCACACGCACGCACGCACACGCACGCACACACACACACACACACACACACACACACACACACACACACACACACACACACACACACACACACACACACACACACACACACACACACACACACACATACACACACACACACGCACACACACACACACACACACACACACACACACGAATTATGAGATGCTGTCCCCAAGATATCTTTTTCGAGCAAGAATTTGAGATGCTATTCACAAGATTTTTTTTCGAGGCGGGATAAAACTCATGAGGTAATAAGACATGAAAAGTTTACAAAATATCTTTTTCGAGGTGGAACAAAACATTATGAAATGCTGTTCACACATTTTTTTCTCCGAAGTAGAATTTAACACGTAAGGTGGTGACATGAAATGTAGAATAGAATAAGATTTATGGGATACTGTTTACACAACATCTCTTTCGAGTTGGAACTTATGAAGCAACAGAGCTTATGAGATGCTGTCCACGCATTTTTAAAAGACTGAAATAGAATCAATAAGATAAATAGATAAAATAAAACTTGTGGCATCCTTTTCGAGGTGAAATTAAGATTTATAAGATAGTAAGACACGGGTTGTTAGAGATAGATGAAATAAAACTTGCGGCTTCCTTTTCGAGGTGAAATAAGATTTATAAGATAGACTCACGGGTTGCTTTTCACACATCTTTATCCAATGTGGAATAACACTTAGTTCTTAGGACTTATGAGATGCTGTTCCCGCGTCATCTTCCCTTGAGACGCTGCCTCTTGCTTTCCCAGCTGTCGTCGCCTGCTTGGCATTTCCTTGTAAGACGCTGGCTCGTTTTCTTTGTTCCTTTCTCCCTTTCTTTTGTTATTGGTACTGTTGTTATTACCGTTACCATGACTTTACTGTATTATTATTATCATGATTATCATTGAATTATCATCGTCGTTATTACTGTGTTATTATTTATTGTTATTTATTTTGGATGGGGAGGAGGGAAGATGGGTGAAGGTGGATGGGGAAATGGGGGTGAGTTGGGGATGGGGAGGAGGGGTGAGTTGGGGATAAGGAAATGAGGGAAGAGGGGGAGCAGGGGAGAATGAGAGAGAGGATGGGGATTGGGGAATGAGTGAAAAGGGACAGGGGGGTGAATCGGGCATAATGTGTTAGGGAATCAGGGAGGATAAGGAATGGGGAGATAAGTCGATCTAATTGAGAGAGAGAGAGAGAGAGAGAGAGAGAGAGAGAGAGAGAGAGAGAGAGAAGAGAGAGAGAGAGAGAGAGAGAGAGAGAGAGAGAGAGAGAGAGAGAGAGAGAGAGAGAGAGAGAAGAGAGAGAGAGAGGTAGATAGATAGAGAGACGTAGAGAGAGAGATAGAGAGAGAAACGAAGAAAGAAAAAGAGAAAAAAAAATCCTTGGGAAATTATTCGTTTAATGTCCTTTGGTGTGTAGGCGGATAGCTACCAGTTTCCTTGCGGGTCATGTACGTAAAATGTGTGGGTGTGCGGGCGAACGTGTATGTGTGTATGCGGGGGGAAGAGGGGAACATGTGTGCCTGTATCTATGTGCATGCATGCCTGTACACGTGTTTGTATGCCGGCTCGCGTCCACACATTTGCATGCACGTGAAGAAGTTATGAGTGCATGAACGTAAACCAACGAGGATCTTTTCGCCTGAACGAACGCGCCAATTCCTCCAAGCACGCAGCCAAGAACGAAGTCACCAGGTTAAGAAAGTTGCGGTTTTGTACACGAGGTAGAAGGAGGGGAGAGAGAGAGGAGAGAGAGAGAGAGAGAGAGAGAGAGAGAGAGAGAGAGAGAGAGAGAGAGAGAGAGAAGAGAGAAAGAGAGAGAAGAGAAGAGAGAGAGAGAGAGAGAGAGAGAAGAGAGAAAGAGAGAAAGGGATAAGAGAGAAAGAAATGAAAAGAGGAGATAGAGAGAGAGAGAGAAGGAGATGAGAGAGAGAGGAGAGAAGAGAGAGAGAGAAAGAGGAAAGAGGAGAAAGAAAAGGAGATAAGAGATGAAAATAAGATGAGATAGATAGAGAGAGAGAAGGAGAGAAGGAGATGCAGAGAGGAGAGATAAATAGAGAAAGAGAGCGAAGGAGATAAAGAGAAGGAAATAGAGAAGGAGATAGAGAGAGAGGCAGAGGGAACAGCTGTGTTAAAGCGGCCGGGAGATGAGACAGCGGTCACGGGAGGCGTTGATGGCAGACGGACCAGATAGATAATAGATAGATAAGTTGGGAAGTCTGCACGGTTGGGTTGCGTTGCGG
>NW_020870027.1:444911-447411 GCF_003789085.1 Penaeus vannamei
GGTGTGAGGGGTGAGAGGGAGGAAGAGGGGAGAAGGGGAAAATGAGGAAGAGGGGAAGAGGAGGGAGGAGGGGGTGTGAGAGGGAGGAAGAGGAGTAGAAGGGAGAAGAGGGGTAGGAGGAGGGGGAGTGAGAGGGAGGAGGAGGAAGGAGGAATAGGGGGGTGATGAAAGGGAAGAGGAGGAGGAGGAGATGGAGGGGGAAGAGGACGAGGGGAGACAGAGACAGGAGGAGGATGGGGAGAAGGAGAAGGAGGAAGTAGGGGAATGAATTGAGAGAGAGGAGAAAGGGGGAGTAAAGGAAGAAAAAGAAAAGAAATACCACTACCACCATGAACACCCCCACCCCCCACCACCCCCACCAACAACAATAACACCAAAAAACAACAACAACAACACCCACCACCACCACCACCAACAACAACACCTCCAAAAACAACCCACGCCCGATACCAACCCCAACCTTCCTTGCCATCACCCCGTACCCAAGGAACTCTCGACGTCCAAGATCTCCGAGGTAAGTGTGTCCCGTTCTAACGCGCATGGAACGTGACTGCGGGGGCGATGCAGGCGACGCAGCCCTGTAATCTGTGGTGGGGAGGGGAGGGGAGGAGGGAGGGGAGGAGGGAGAGGGAGAGGGAGAGGGAGAGGGGAGGGAGAGGGGAGGGAGAGGGATAAGGAGAGGGGATGAGGAGAGGAAGAGGGAGAGGATGAGGAGAGGAAGAGGGAGGGGGATGAGGAGAGGAAGAGGGAGGGGGATGAGGAGAGGAAGAGGGAGGGGGATGATCCTCCCTCCCCCCATCCCCCATCCCCCCATTCCCCCGATGCCCAAACGCACCTCAGACAGACACAGACACAGAGATGATCCTCCCTCCCCCATCCCCCATTCCCCCCCACCAAACGCACCCTCAGACAGACACAGACACAGAGATGATCCTCCCTCCCCATCCCCCCATTCCCCCGATGCCCAAACCCGCCGACAGACAGACCACAACACAGAAGATGATCCTCCCTCCTCCCTCCTCCCTCCCCCACCCCCCCACCCCCATACCCCGATGCCCAAACGCGCCCTGCCAATTAGATTACCATATCCCCGCCATCTGGAGACGAAGCGGTGTGAAGCGCCTTTGAGATTCTTCACTTTCTCCCGCCTTGAAATGTCACAAGGCTGCTCGACGTTTTAATTAATACATTCCTTTATATGTTTTTTTTCTCTTTTTTTTTTTCTTCTTCGTGTTTGTCTTTTTTTTCGTTACTGGGTTTTCTGTAGTTTTTTTTTTCTCTCTGTCTGTCTCTGTCTCTCTCTCTCTCTCTCTCTCTCTCTCTTAAGAGGACGAAAGTGAACCCGAGACTCGCAATGAACCACAAGAATGAGAGGAAGAAGGGGGAGAGGGAGGGGGAAGGGGAGGGGAGAGCAGGAAGGAAGAGAGAAAGAAAGGGAGAGGAAGAGACAGAGAGAAAGAAAGGGAGAGGAAGAGACAGAGAGAGAGAAAGGCAGAGGGAGAGACAGAGAGAAAGAAAGAGAGGAGAGATACAAAAAAAAAAAAAAATCAGACAAACAAACTTAAACACAGAAAAAAGAAAAAAAACACCAAAAACCAGAAAAAATACATAAAACAAACAAGCCATAAAATAGGCAACCTCTAATGCCGAGGCTCCGTGAACAGTCATTTGCACTTCCATTGTTCCTCGTTCGTCCCCGTCATGCGGGAGCTCCACCTGGTGTCGTGACGTCGTTAAGGAGGAAGAAGAGAGAGGAGATAAAAGAGAGAAGGGAGGAGAAGATGGGAGAAGAGAGGAGGGAAGTGCAGAAGAGAAGAGAAGAGGGAAGAAAAGAAGAGAGAAGATAAGAGAAGAGAAAAAAGAGAAGTGGGAAGAGCGGAAGAGAAAAAAAAAGAGAAGAGGGAAGAGCAGAAGAGAAGAAAATAGAGAGAAAAAGGAGAAGAGGGGTTAGCAGAAGAGAAGAAAAAAAGAAAAAAACAAGCGAAACGAGAAGAAGAGAAGAGAAGAGAAAACAGAAAAGAGGGAAGAGAAGAAGAGACGAGAAGAGGCTGCTGTCTTCGGTTTTGGGGAATAGAATAAAAGAGAAAACAGAAAAGAGGGAAGAGAAGAAGAGACGAGAAGAGAATAGAATAAAGAGAAAACAGAAAAGAGGGAAGAGAAGAAGAGACGAGAAGAGGCTGCTGTCTTCGGTTTTGCAAGTTCCGCGACCCGACTGAGAGGGCCTTCGACATCCGCAATTTAACACGGCGGCGCATCCTCGGGTTGAGGGGTCGCGGTGCGCAGGCGCGAACGGAGAGAGAATGAGGGGGAGGGAGGGAGGGATATGGGGGAGGGAGGGAAGAGAAAATATAGGATGGAGAGAGAGGGAGAAAGGGAGAGAGAGAGAGAGAGGAGGGGGAGAGAGAGAGAGAGAGAGAGGAAGGGAGAGAGCGGAGAGAGGAGAGAGAGAGAGAGAGGAGAGAGAGAGGGAGTGAGAGAGAGAGAGAGAGAGAGAGAGAGA
>NW_020870027.1:454911-468058 GCF_003789085.1 Penaeus vannamei
TTGGCACTTGGCACTCTAACCTCCCTTGCGACAGCCCATTAGCCTCTACCTCCCGTTCCCTTGTAAGACGCCCTCGCTACGCCCATTTCATTCAACAAAGCGGAAACTACACATATTATTTTTTCCTCTCCGACTGTTATAGATTACTCTATTTAATAACGACCATTTTACGGTTACTTAACATCCTCTAGAGCGCGTAGAAGCCGGAAGTGGTTATAGAATCCAATTATTTAAGTGTAATGGGTGTTTATATTTTGTTTTTTTGAGGGGGATCGGGTTTTTATGGAGTTGGGATGCGTCTATAGCGGTTTCGATCGGCTTGGCGGAGGATTCGTGCAGGTGACGAGAGGGTCGAGTGCGTTCATCTCTCCGTGGGTGATTATTGTAGGGTTTGTTTTGCGTTTTGGGTTGAATTCTCTCTTTTGGTTGTGTTTGGTTTGTCTGTTTGTATCTCTGTTTTTTTCTGGCTTTGTAGCTGTCTCCCTGTCTCTGTCTCTCTGTCCCTATCTGTCTCTTTGTTTTTCCCTATTTGTCTCATTCTCTATCTATATCTATATCTATCTATCTATCTCTGTATCTATCTTCCTCTTTCTCTTTCTCGTTCTCATTCTTTCCCCTTCCTCCCTCCTCCCCTCCTTTCACCCTCCCTCCCTCCCTCATTCTTTCTTCCTCTCTCCCTCCTTCCCTCCCTCCCTCCTTTCACCCTCCTCCCTCCCTCCCTCCCTCCCTCCCCTCCCCTCCTTTCCCTCCCTCCCCATCCCTCTCCCTCTCTTACTCCCTCTCTCCCTCCCTCCTCCCCCCTCCTTCCTCCCTCCTCCCTCCCTTCACCCTCCCTCCTCCTCCTTCCACCCTTCCTCGTTCCCTCCCTTCCCCCTCCCTTCACCCTCCCTCCCTGACATCCTTCATATCAAAAGAGCGACCATCTATACTTAACCAACTGCGGCGACATGAGAGGTGAACCGCGAGTGACTCTTTGAAAATGAGTGATGATGATGACATGACATGACGTGATGATAATGATGACTTAGCGATGGTGGTGATGAACATGACGTGATGATAGTGATGACTTAGCGATGGTGATGACGAACATGACGTGATGATAGTGATGACTTAGCGATGGTGATTGATGATGGCTTAAATGACTTAAATGACCTCGGTGATGATAGTGATGACTTGAGCGATGGTGATGACGGACCCTATATCAGTGGCGACAGTGATGACTTGAACGATGGTGATGACTGACGTAATCATGGTGATGATAGTGATGTCTTTTGACTTCCTCGTGGTGATGGACGATGATGATGATGACGTGGGTGTGATGACTGCGTGATGTGGTGTAAGAAGAAAGAAAACGAAGAAAAATAAGAAAACTAGAAAAAAAATTTACTCCCCCAAAATAAAGAATAAACCAAGAAAGAGGGATAGACGAAATAGAAGGAAGAGGAGGAAGTCACTCTCAGGAAACAAACGATTATGAAGAGAAATGACCCTAAGAACAAACATAAACACAAACATCTCCCTGTACTATGTGGTGTGCACTTCATAAGAACAAACATAGACATACTGACATCTGTAGCATGTGGTGTGCCCTCCTAAGAACATCTCCCTGTAGTATGTAGTGTGCACTTCATAAGAACAAAAACACACTCAAACATCTCCCTGTACTATGTGGTGTGCACTTCATAAGAACAAACATAACACACACAAAACACTCCCTGTAGTATATGGTGTACATGCTCTAAGAACAAACATAAGCACACTCAAACATCTCCCTGTAGTATGTGGTTTGCACTTCATAAGAACAAACATAAGCACACAGGTGCGCACGCCCTAAGAACAAACAAACACACTCAACATCTTGTAGTATGTGGTGTGCCTTCCCTAAGAACAATTACTATTATTATTATTATTATTATTATTATTATTATTATTTATTATTATTATTATTATTATTATTATTATTATTATTTATTATTATTAATATTATTATTATTATTATTATTATTATTATTATTATTATTATTATTATTATTATTATTATTATTATTATTATTATTATTATTATTTATTATTAAATTATTATTTATTATTATTATTATTATTATATTATTATTATTATTATTATTATTATTTATTATTATTATTATTATTATTAAATTATTATTATTATTAAACATACTACATCTTGCGGTATGTAGTGTGCACGCCCGCATGCTGAGCCAACGCACCGGCCCGTTAGATGCCCCAAACAAAACATTTAATGATGCACGCCAACATAGGTGGTGGCGGAGGTGATGGTAAAAAAGATGTAATTGGGATAATGAGGATAATGGTGAGTATATGTTTCTCTTCTCTTCTCTCTCTCGTCTCCTCCTTCGTTTCGTGTTTTCTTGGGTGGAATAGGTTTGTTTTCTTTCTTGGTTTTCATTGTTTTTCTTATTTGTTTTTTTACTTTTTCTATTTTCTTTTATCTATTTTTTCTATTTTTTCAATGGCATTACCCGATCGGATCGATGGTTTGTAAGTATAGAAAGAATGGAGTTTAATGAGCGGCAGAAGCAATAAGATATAGTTGATAAGAAAGGAAGAAAGAAAGAAGAAAAAAAAAGAAAAAAACTTTGTATTTAATATTTCATTATTATTTTTTTTTGAAAAATTCCCGCTTTTCGATATATTACCTGATATAATGCTTGTATTTATATTCGTTACCTTTTATCCCATTTCTCTTCTTCTTTATCCCATTTTTTTACCTCTTCTTCATCGTCTTCTTCTCTTTCCTCTTCTTCATCTCCTTCTTTTTCCTCTTCTTCATCTTCTTCTCTTTCCTTCTTCTCTTTCCTCTTCATCTATTTCTCTTTCCTTTTCTTCTCTTTCCTCTTCTCCATCTTCTCTCTCCTCTTCTTTTTCTCCTTTGGGCAAAACACACCCAAAAAATATTATTTTTATGTATGAATCGAAGACAATAATTTCACATAAAGAATGATCCTGTCGGCGCAGAAGTTCGCGATTAAGGAAGCAAATAAAAAAAAAAAAAGAAAAGAAAAAAAGGGCAAAAAAAAAAGAATAATGACAAGCGCACGTGCATGATAAGAGTCACGTGCATAACGATACGTGCTAAGAGTGCGAGCGAGTGGCGACCTCACTTCTCTCTGACACGGGCGCTGGGTGAGGTGAGTGACATGATCTGCAGAGTCTGTTGTAGGTGAAGACGGTTGTTTGTTTACAAGTTGTTTGGTAGGTCGTCGGGGTTGTGTTATGAGTGGATGGGAGAGAGTAGGGAGAGAGTGGGAGGGAGGGGGGAAGAGGGGGAGAGACTAGAGGGAGTAAGGGATGGGGAGAGTGGGAGAGGTGGGAGGGAGAGGGAGAAACTAGAGGGAGTAATGGATGGGGAGAGGTGGGAGGGAGGGGAGATATTAGAGGGAGGAGGGATGGGGAGGTTGGAGGGGGGAGGAGTAGGGAAGGGGCAGATATTGGTGAGAGGGAGGGGGGAAGGGGGAGAAATTGGAGGGAGGAAGGGATGAGGAGAGTGGGAGAGGTTGGAGGGTAGGATAGATGGAGAGAGAGAGGTTAGAAGGAGGAAGGAAGAGGGAGAAATTGGAAGGGAGGAGAGGGTGATGGATGGAGGGAGTGAGAGAAGAAAAGAAAAGCAGGTACAGTGGTGCGACAGAGGAAGATGGATTGAAAGATATGGAGAGAGACAAAGAAGGAATGAACGAGAGAGGGAGAAATATAGAAAAGAGAGAGAGAGAGGAAGAGCTGCTTAACGAAAGAACCCCTTCTATACCCTCACATTTAGCCCTTACACCTCCTGCCCTTTCCAACTTCCCAAGTGAGTCATCAACACTTCCCTCTCCCTCCCACTCCACAGACACCCCCAACCCCCCCCATCCCCACCCATCTCCACCCCTTCCCCGCGCCAAACCCAGGGCCTTCAGTCAACAAGCCAGTCACAGATACGGTTACAATTCACACGTGTCGTGGAAGTCCCGACTGGAGAGGTGGTGGCAGCTGTCCCACGCCGCGCAACCCTCGATGAGTGATTGGCGGGGTTGTTGTTGTGGTTGTTGGTGGTAATGATTGTTGTATGTGATGAGGAGAAAGAGTTTTTTTTTTTTAACGTAATTTAGGGTAATTCAGTCGCTAACAAGTGGGAAGCCGTGTGTAGATGCTATCTCTCTCTCTCTCTCTCTCTCTCTCTCTCTCTCTCTCTCTCTCTCTCTTCTCTCCTCTCTCTCTCTCTCTCTCTCTCTCTCCTCTCTCCCTCTCCTCCTCCTCTCCCTCCCTCCCTCCCTCCCTCCCTCCCCTCCCCCCTCCCTCCTCCCTCCCCTCCCCCTCCCTCCTCCCTCCTCCCTCCTCCCTCCCCTCCCTCCCCCTCCCTCCCTCCCTCCCTCCTCCCTCCCCCCCTCTCACTCCCACCCCTCCCTCTCTCTCCTTGTTACGTATTTGCATAACCCGTTCCGTATTGATTGTTACCATTGGCACTCGTGTAAAGTTTGTCATTAGCATAGCGCAGCCCGACAAGCCCTCCTTCGGTATTTATGTTGCTGCGCCCTCGTCTGCGTCGTCTTATCATCTCCGCATCTCAGGGCCGAAGGGCACGAAAGGGTGTCGGTCTTTTTTTTTATGAATATATATATATAAAAAAGGCCTTGGCACCTCCCCTGCTTGATCCGCCTGTCCGGCACTCCACCCTAACGTGTCTTGTACCTGCGCGCTCTCCTCGTAATCAGCTGGGCCGGAATGGACTGCTTACCTGTGTCTCCGTTATGTTCTCTTGGGGTTTTGGGTCGTTTTCTCTTCTCTTTTGTTTGATTTTTCTCTTGCCTTCTTTCTTCTTCGCCTTCTCTTGAGTTATTTTTTTTTTTTTTGTTGGTCTGTCTGGTCCTCTGTTGATTTGTTTGGGTAACGGTGTTCATTTTTTTCTCTTGGTTTTTCTTTCCCTTTTCCTTCGCTTCTTCCTCTTCTTCTTCGTATTCTTCTACTTCGACTTCTCTAGACTCATATCTTTATTTTTATATTTGCATCTGTTCCTCTATTGATTTGTTTGGGACTCATGTTATTTTTTCTCCTGCTTTTTCTTCCTTTCCTCCTCCTCCACTACTTTCCCATCCTCCCTTTCCTTCTTCTTCCTTTTTCCTCCTCCTCCTCCACTTTCGAAGTACTTTTCCTCCGGATCTTCTGCACTCAATCTTTCCTCCCCCTCCCCTCCCTCCTCGTAACCCCCCTCCCCTTTTTTCCCCATTTTAGACTTTCATGCAATTGCGTGCGCCCCGCCCTGCAACTGCGATGTTCTCGTTCATTTAGTCGCGTCGGGAAATGTGGACTTTGCTTGGCGGCCGCGAGTCTCCGGGGATTAAACGCTGATGAGGTCTTGTTCGGACTCGGAGTAAAAGCAAAGTTTGGGACGAAGGTGGGGAGACTGGGGAGGGAGGGAAGAGGGCTGGGGGGGGGAGGGAAGGAGGGAGGCTGGGGAAGATGTGGGGGACGTGGGAGATGAGGGGAACTGGGGGAGAGGAGGGGGCTGAGGGAATGAGGGGGATGGTGGAGTTGAGGGGGTGGGGAGGGGTAAGGAGACTAGGAAAAGAGGGAGGAAGGGGGCTGGGGGGAGGGAGGAGGTCATTGGGGAGAGGGGAGAAGGAAGAACGGAGAGGAGGAAGAATAAGGATAAGGATGATAAAGAAGCATACGGATAAAGAAGGGAAGGGAAAGAGTGAAAAGGGAGGAGGAGAGGGGGTAAGGATGACGATAAAGAGGGGGAAGTGAAAGAGGAAGAAAAAAGAATAAATAAATAAAGTATGAAGGAAAACAAAATTGAGGGGAGATGGAAGAACGGATGAGAATAGGGAGAAGGAGGAAGGTAAGAATGAAAATGGAGGAAAAGAATTTTAAGGATAGAATGGACTACGAAGGAGGGAATAAGAATGAACACAAAGTTATCGGTGAGAGAAAAAATCAGGAGAGAATAAAGAACGGAGGAGGAGAGAGAGAGAATGATAGCGATGGCAATAGCGATAACGACAGAGGGAGAAAGAAAAAAAATGCAAATAAAATTAAGAAAATACAGAATATAGATGAGGAAAAGAAAAGAATGCAATGCAGACAGAAAGAAATGGATAAAAAAAAATAAAATAATTCAGGCAAGAACAACATTGAACGAGGAGAGAATACTTTCCATTGGCGAGCCTGCAACGTGCAAGGAATATGGCCTCTCGTTGCAAGGAAGACATTCCCGTCAGGATCCACCGCTTCTACCTGTCTGCGTTCCTTTTCTTTGTCTGTCTCGATAATATCATAAGTTCCTTCGAAGACTGTCTGCTTTGGCTATTGTCCTTGGGGGGGGGGGGGGTTTGGTGGGGGGAAGGAAGGGGGGTTGTGTGTGTGGGGAGGGGAGGGGCATTCCCCATTTTCTTTTATTTTTTCGTTATATTCTGAATATATTCTCTCTTTATCTATCTATCTATCTATATCTATCTATCTATCTATCTCTCTCTCTCTCTCTCTCTCTCTCTCTCTCTCTCTCTCTCTCTCTCTCTCTCTCTCTCTCTCTCTCTCTCTCTCTCTCTCTCTCTCTCTCTCTCTCTCTCTCTCTCTCTCTCTCTCTCTCTCTCTCTCTCTCTCTCTCTCTCTCTCTCCTCTCTCTCTCTCTCTCTCTCTCTCTCTCTCTCTCTCTCTCTCTCTCTCTCCTCTCTCTCTCCCTCTCTCTCTCTCTCTCTCTCTCTCCCTCTCCCTCTCCCTCTCCCTCTCCCTCCTCCTCTCCTCTCCTTCCTCCCTTCCTTTCCACTCCTCTCCTTCTCCCTCTCCCACTTCCTCCCTTTACTGTCCTTCACCCTCTCCTTCTCCCTCTCCTTTATCTCCGTCTCCCGCACCTTCTCCCCCTCCCTTCTCCCCCTCCCTCCCACCTCCCTCTTCTCCTCTCCATTAAGCATTCTCCATTCTCTCTACCTCTCCATTAAAGAACATTCCACTCTGAAGAACAAGAACATTTCCACGTGCACTTAAAGTCTCCAAGACGTGTGATGAACTTGGTGGAGGTTCAAGTAGTGGTTCAAGCAGGTTGGTTCGTGGTTTGGCTTGACCCAATCGTTATTTTTAGGGTTCATTTTTAAACTTTTTTTTTTCGTTTTATTTTCGTTTTATGTATTTGTTGATTGATGTCGTTTTGTTTTGTTTTTCGTTTTATTTATTTGTTGATTGATGTCGTTTTGTTTTGTTTTTCGTTTTATTTATTTGTTGATTGATTTCGTTTTGTTTTTTTTATATTTTTTTATTTGTTGATTTATTTCGTTTTGTTTTGTTTTATTTCGTTTGTTTTCGTGTTTTATTTTAGTTGTTTTCGTTTGTTTTTCTTTAAATTGTCGTAGTGTTGTTTTCTTTTGCCTTTTTTTGTTTTGTTTTTTACTTTTTTTTCTTTCATTTGTTTTCTTATTGTTTTTCTTCGACCTGCTTTTTTTATGTCGTTTTTTCAATTGTCGTTGTTTTCCGCTTGTCTTCGTATTGTTTTCTTGTTTGTGTGTGTTTTTTTTTTATCCCATTTGTTTATGTATATATATTAATTTATGTTCGTGTTTAAGCTTGACCTATTATTTCTTTTGTTATTATGTTATTATGTTTTCGTTTTATTTCTATATTCTGTTCTTGTTTTTTATGCACTTATTTACGTATGCATTCCATTATTTCATTTAACTATCATTATTATTATCACCATCATCATCATCACATCATCGACATCACACCGCCACCTCATCACTACTGTTTCATCATCACAAGAATAACAACAGTAACAACATATAAACATACAAACAAGCAGACAAGCAAACAGACAAACGAACAAACAAACAAACGAACAAATAAACAAACAGATAGAGAAACAAACAGACAGACAAACAGACAGACAAACGAACAAACTGACAGACAAACAAACAAACAGACAGACAAACAAACAAACAAACAGGAATGCGTTATATCTAACCTTCGTAAATTCCGATAGTGTGATCCAGGAAATTCTTTACAGTGAACCGTTTTACAGCGACCGCTTACTAGAATCTATAGTGATCAGCCTGTAACCTCGTTATAGTGGACACTAACAGAATACGGAAGCGAATTGAAATAAAGAAAAAAAACAATAATAAAAAAAAAAATAAAAGAGATGAAGTATCGATACTATGATAGTTATCTTTTATTATTAATTTCTTTCAATAATGTTCTGGTTTTAAGAATGGTAGAATGGTATCATCCTGTAACCTCGTTATAGTGGACAATAACAGAGTACGGAAACAAGTTGAAATAAAGTTATAAAAAAAACATTAATAGAAAAAAAAACATAAGAGATGAAATATCGATATTTTTTATTAATTTCTTTCAATAATGATCTGATTTTAAGAATGGTATTGCTATTTTTCTTCTTTATAAATTACAGTGTGATTTTATAAAGTGTATTTGATGTATTTCTTTAGGTGGACTTAAGTGTATTTGTTAAAGTTCATTTGTTGTGTTTTCCATTAGTCTCTGTGGGTATTGCAATGATATGCAACAGAGAACAATGATGATGATGATGATGAGTTCTCTACGGGTAGGAAAAAAAAGAAAAAAAGGGTTTAGAAGATGATGATGATAAATAGAAAAAAAAAACGCAAAAAATAGCGTGTAGAAGAAGCAGAAGAAGAAGAAGAAAAAAAAAAGGTGTTTAGCTATTCCTTATCAGTTTGACAATAAGAAGCCATTAAGATTCAAAGTAGAATCGTAAATGAAAGGAATTTAGAAGGTTTTTTTTACTGCTGCAGTTAATGCTAATCACTTAGGGCATGCAAAAAGAAGGAGGAGGAAGAGGAGGAAAAGAAGAAGGAGGAGGAGGAATAATAATGATGATAATGATAATAATACTGATATTGAAGATTATAATAATGATAGGAAGAAGAAGAAGAGTAGAAAGAGGAAGAGGAAAAGAAAGCGAAGAATGAGTCGGAGGAATGGTAATGATAATGATAATGAAAATGATAATAATGATAGGAAGAAGAAGAAGAATAGAAGGAGGAGGAGGAAAAGAAGGAGAAGAGTGAGGAGCAGGAGGAGGAAGAGAAGAAGAAGAAGAAAGAAAGAAACTAAAGAGAGAAAATTAAATAAAAAAAAAGAAAACAATAAAAAGCCAAAGAACAAAGAGAGAGAAAAAAAATACGAAGATGAAAAAGAAAAATAAGAAGAGAAACGAGAGGAATGATAATGAACATCCAAATAGGAATCGGAAAAAAAAAAATCTGAACGAACAAACAAACACGAAGACTGCAACTTGCCATGATAGTATGAATGGATTTAACCCGATTTTTTTATTTTATTTTCTTTTTTTCTTTTTTCTTGAGTAATGAAAATATGCGGAACAATAAAGAGTGGGTAGGGGGAGGGGAGGGCCAGAGGGAAGGGAGGGAGGGAGAAAAAAAGGAGGGAGGAAGGGTGAAGGGGCAGGAGGGAGTAAAGAGCTAGGGAGGGTAAAAGGGAGGCTGGAGGAGGGTAGGGAGGGAAAGAGGGAGAGAAGGAGATAAAGAGGGAGGGAGAAAGAGAGAGATGGCAATAGGGTGCAGAGGGACTTCAGGGAGGGAGGGAGACATGGAAGGAGAGAGAGAGAGAAGAAGGAAGGGAGTGAGGAAGTAAGAGGAGAAAAGAGGGAAGAAGACATGGAAAGAGAGAAGGAGAACAGAAAAAAGAGAGAAAGATGAAGGGGGGGAGGAAGACAAGGAGAGAGAAGGAGGAAAGAAGAGAGGAAGACAAAAAGAGAGAGAAGGAGGATTGGAGTGAGGGAGGGAGACAAGAGAAGGAGGAATGGAATGAGGGAGGGAGGGAGAAGGAGGAATGGACTGAGGGAGAAGGAGGACTGGAGGGAGGAGAGAGGAGAAGGAGGACTGTGAGGAGGGAGAAGAAGGAGGACTGGAGGGAGACAAGAGAAGGAGGGAGGAGGGAGAAGGAGGACTGGAGGAGGAGGGAGAAGGAGGACTGGAGTGAGGGAGGGAGGGGGAAGGGAGAGAGGGCGCTCGAGCTGACCATAGCCACCTCGAGGGCAAGGGAGCAAGGGAGCCGAAGAGATAAAGTGGCCCAGTGTGGTCGAGTTTGCCGGGAACCATACAAGTTTTTTTAAAGCCTCGTTCTCGCGCTCTCTTGTTTGTTGTCTGTCTGTCTCTTCTTCCTTCCCTTTTCTTGTTTCTCTCACCCTTCTTCCCTCCCTTTCTCTGTTTCTCTCACCCTTCTTCCCTCCCTTTCTCTGTTTCTGTCTCCCTTTTTCCCTCCTTTTCATGTCCTCCCTCTTCCCTCTCTCTCTATTCTTCTCTCTATCTCTCTTCCTCTCACCATCCCTCTCTCTCTCTCTCTCTCCTCCGTTTTCTCCCTATTCCACCTCCTCCCTTTCACTTCTTTTTCTGACCCTGCTTCCTCCTTCCTGTATCCTCCTCCCTCCTCCCCGTCTCCTTCTTTCCCCTCCTCTCTCCCTCTTCCTCCCTTCCTCCTTTCTTTTCAACTCCCTCCATCCTTCCTCCCTCTTTCCCCCCTTCTCACTCTTTCCCCTCTTCTCCCTCTTTCCCTCCTCTCTCCTTCTTCCTTCCTTCCCCATCTCTCCCACTTCATCCCTCCCTCCTCCTCCTCCTCCCGTCCCCCTCTTTCCCTTCCTCCCTCTTCCTCCCTCCTCCCTCCTCCTCCCCGTCCCCTCTTTCCCCCTCTCTCCTCTTCCTCCCTTCCTCCTCCTCCTCCCCTCTCTCTCCTTCTCCCTCCTCCTCCCCGTCCCCCTCTTTCCCCCTTCTCTCCCTCTTCCTCCCTTCCTCCCTCCTCCTCCCCGTCCCCCTCTTTCCCCTTTCTCTCCCTCTTCCTCCCTTCCTCCCTCCTCCTCCCCGTCTCCCTCTTCCTCCCTTCTCCTCCCCGTCTCCCTCTTTCTCCCTCCTCCTCCCTCCCCCTCCCTCTCCCACCCACCCACCTGCATTCCACGGACTGCACGGCGGCGCACACCAAGCAGGGAAGGAACCTCTGAAGATTTTATAATAAGTTGAGGTGTCGCTTGTTTAGGACCTTAGGTTGTGTCTTTGGTGGTTTATCTATCTATTTATTTATTTATCTACTTTTATTCATGTGTATCTATCTGTCAGGTTGTATATCTGTTTATCTGTTTATTTGTCTGCCTATATATATGTCTATCTGTCTGTTAGGTTGTATATCAATTTTTTGTGTATCTATTAATTCATTTACCTGTCTGTCTGTCTGTCTATCTGTTTATCTATCTATCTCTACGTCTATCCGTTTATCTATCCATCTACCTACTCAATCCTTCCCTTATTCCCAATCAAAAATAAATGAACGGTAATGATAAATAGATAAATGAGAATAAGAAATAAACAGAAAGGTAAAAATGATAATGATAATTAGATAAATGATTGAAAATTAGAAAATAATCTTGAAAAATCGTATTCCAATGCAACGCGCATGTGCATAAGTACCTTCGGAGGAGGAGGAGGAGAAGAAGAAAAAGAAGAAGAAGAAGAAGAAGAAGAAGAAGAAGAAGAAGAAGGAGGAGGAGGAGGAGGAGGAGGAGAAAGAGGAGAAGAAGAAGAAGAAGGAAGAGGAGAGGAAGAAGAAGAAGAAAAAGGAGGAGGAGGAGAAGGAGAAGGATACCCCGGAGGCAAGTGAAGAAGGAGTAAGATGAGGAGGAGGAGAGGAAGAAGAAGATGGAAAAGAAGAAGGAGGAGGAGGAGGAGGAAGAAGAAGAAAAGGGCGAAGGATAGCCCGAAGGCAAGTGAAGAAGAAGAAAGAGGAGGAGGAGAGGAAGAAGAAGATGGAAAAGAAGAAGGAGGAGGAGGAGGAGGAAGAAGAAAAGGGCGAAGGATAGTCCGAAGGCAAGTGAAGAAGAAGAAAGAAGAGGAGGAGGAGGAGAGGAAGAAGAAGAAGAAAAAAAAAGGAGGAGGAGGAGAAGAAGGAGAAGGATACCCCGGAGGCAAGTAAAGAAGAAGAAAGAGGAGGAGGAGAGGAAGAAGAAAATAGAAAAGAAGAAAGAGGAGGAGGAGGAGGAGGAAGAAGAAAAGGCCGAAGGAAAGCCCGAAGGAAGCTGATCTGGAAACGAAACCCGAAGTCCTTGGGGATGCCGAGGGAGTCCTGAGGCCACCGCGCTTCCTCATTGCGTGTATGTTGGTCTCATCCATGAGGTAGATGCATGAGAAGTGTGAGTTATGCGGTTGGGGGGGCGGGGGGTGGGGGGGTAGCGTGTGGAGGCCATCTTGGTAGAAATGTGTGTGGTTGTGTGTTTGTTTTGGGTGTGTGTGTTTGGTTGTTGGATAGTGTGTGTGTGTGGTTTAGTGTTGTGTGTGTGTGTGTGTGTGTGTGTGGTGTGTGTGTGTGTGTGTGTGTGTGTTTGGTTGTGTGTGCGTCTGCTCCCGTGTCCATGTCTGTGTCTGTGCAAGTGTGTATGTATGTGCAGATCCATGTATGAGGGTGTGTCAGTTTTTTTTCGCGTGTGAGAATACGCACATAGCATGTGAATAAAACACATAACATAGAGTGAAATAGACGTTTTCTTCACCCCACCCGCCACCCCGCCCCACCCCGCCCACTTACCTAAGGCTCTTACACTCTCGTTATTGGCAACTTTCACAGACGGACCGAAACGGAACGAAACGGAACGGGATTGATAGGAAGAGAACGGAAAGGAAGGGAACGGAATTGTGAGCAGAGCAGAACGGAATGAATTGAAAAGGAAAGGAATGAATGAAACAGAACGGAACAAAACGGAATGAATGGAAGGGAACGGAATTAATTAAATGGAACGGAATGAATAAAACGGAACGGAATGAATGAAACGGAATGGAATGAATGGAACGGGACGGAATGAATTGAACGGAACGGAATGGAATGAAAGGAACGGAACGGAATGGAATGAATTGAACGGAACGGAACGGAAATGGAATGAATGGAACGGAACGGAATTATAAACAGACCAAAAACGGAATGAATGGAAAGGAACGGGATTAGTAGGAAGAGAACGGAATGGAACGGAACGGCATTGTGAACGGGGCAGAACGGAATGAACAGAACGGAACAGAAGACGACGGTCGCGTGGCATCTCTTCGGGGAAGTCATTACATTCTGCCATCGTTCACTTGCGCAACTTCCGTCATTCTGATACACG
>NW_020870028.1:0-28776 GCF_003789085.1 Penaeus vannamei
CTCTCGTCTTCCTCCATCCTCCTTCTTCCTCCTGTCCCCCTCCTCTTTCCTTTCCCCTCCAGACTCTTCCTTCTTCTTCCCCACCCTTTTTTTTGGTTCCTCCTTCGCCTTTCCTCTTCCTCCCTCCCCTCCCCCCATCCACATCCTCCCTCTTCCCCCCCTTTCAATTCTTCCCCTTCTTCCCATCTTCCTTTCTCCCTCTCCTCCTGCCTCTTTTCCTTTCCCTCTTTCCCATTCTCCTCTCTTCCTCTTCTCCTCCTTTCCCCCCATCCTCCCTCTCTCTCTCTTCCTTCCCCCATCCTCCCTCTTCCTCTTCTCCTCCTTTCCCCCCCTTCCCAACCTCCCTTCCTCCCTTTCCCCTCTTCCCCTCTTCCTTCCTTTCCCCTTCCCATCCTCCCTCCTCCTCCCTTCCTCCTCCTTCCCCTTCTTTCTTCCTTCCTCCTCTTCCATCCTCCCTCCCTCCTCCTTTCCCCCTGATTCCCTCTTCTTCCTTCCCCCTCCTGCCCATCCTCCCTCCTCCTCCTTTTTCCCCTTCTTTTCTCTCTTCCCCATCTTCCCTCTTCTTCCATCCCCCCTTCCCCATCCTCCCTCTTCCTCCTCCCTCTTCCCTCCTCCTCCTTCCTCTTCTTCCCCTCTTCCCCATCCTCCCTCCTCCTCCTTTCCCTTCCCTTTTCTTCCTTCCCCCTCTTCCCCATCCTCCCTCCTCCTCCTTTCCCCTCTTCCCCTCTTCTTCCTTCCCCCTCTTCCCCATTCCTCCCTCCTCCCTTTCCCCTCTTTCTCTCTCCCCATCTTCCCTCTTCTTCCATCCCCCCTTCCCCATCCTCCCTCTTCCTCCCCCTCTTCCCCCTCCTCTTCCTCTCTTCCCCTCTTCCCCATCCTCCCTCCTCCTCCTTTCCCCTCATTCCCTTTTCTTCCTCCCCTCTCTTCTTCCCCATCCTCCCTCCTCCTCCTTTCCCCTCGAAGTCATCGGATGGACGCAGATGTTTGTACACCTGTGTCGGGTATTTTTAGCGGTCCCGTCGATCCCGTTCAAGAGGGCGTTGCTTTGCGTGGGTATGGGGGGGGGTATGGGGTATGGGGGGTATGGGGGGGGGGGGAAGGGGGGGGGGGGGGTCTGCAACGTCCTTCGTGTGTGTGTGTGTGTGTGTGTGTGTGTTTGTGTGTGTGTGAGTTGTGTGGAAGTGTGTGTGTGTATGTGTGTGTATGGTGTGGTGTGTGTGTTTGTTTGTGTGTTTTTGTTTGTGTGTGTGTGTGTGTGTGTGTGTGTGTGTGTGTGTGTGTGTGTGTGTGTGTGTGTGTGTGTTGTGTGTGTGTGTGTGTGTGTGTGTGTGTATGTTGTGTGGTGTGTGTGAGTGTCTTGAATGAGATAATGTAATTTCATTGCTAAACATCGCATAAATACATACATACATATACATAAATACATTTATTAATTATTCAATTAATTCTTTAATTCATTAATTCATTTTTTTCATGAAATTGATTCATTCATACATACCTGATTTTATATACAACATACAGTTATATAAAGTCAAATGAGATGATGTGATATTATTACTAAATTACTTCTTTATAGAGAATATTCATATACTTCGAATTGAATGGAATAGTGAAATGTATTGTAGATGTGACTATTAATGCAAACTATGTGCAAATTAACTATTAATATCAAAATAAATTCGAAAATCTATCAATATTTTTTCACTAACAATTTAAAAAAATTCAATTTGATTTTATATACAACTATCTCGAGTTGATTGAGACAGAGTAATATTCTTACCAAGTAACTTCCTCATTTTTTTTTATAGATAGTTGAAAGGGATAGTGGAATACATAGCAGATGTGATGATTCATGTGGTGTGGAAATTGAACATGATATCAACTACAAATCTATTGTTCTTTTTCATCACTAACTTCACATGGACGAGTGAAAAAATAATATATTCGATTTTATTTGATTACGGAGGTTATTCTGTAATATGTAAAATGACTGATAAGATAGATGGGGTTATAGGTGGTACCTTATACTTGATATGAGTAAGATATAGGAGTTAAAGTCCGTATTAATCATGGGAGTTTAGTGATAGGATATTAGAGAGAGAGAGAGAGAGAGAGAGAGAGAGAGAGAGAGAGAAGGAGAGGAGAGAGAGAGAGAGAGAGAGAGAGAGAGAAGGAGAGAGAGAGAGAGAGAGAGAAGAGAAAGGAGAGGAGAAGAGAGAGAGAGAGAGAGAGAGGAGAGAGAGAGAGAGAGAGAGAGAGAGAGGAGAGAGAGAAGAGAGGAGAGAGAGAGGGAGCGAGAGAGCGAGAGAGAGAGAGAGAAAATAGACACAGACAAAACAGACACAGACAGACAAACAAAACCGAACCAGAAAACAAAAAACAAACAACAAACAAACAAACACACAGACACAAAAGACCGGGTTACCCCCCCCCCCCCCCCCCCAGCAAGAGAGAAGGAGAGAATCGCCGAACTCTTCTCGTCTTGCAAACGAGAGACGAAAGACCTCAGCTTGGGGTTTCGGACAACATTGCATAACCTCGTGGCTTCCTGATGGCTTGTCGCTGCTACAGGAGCTTGGTTCATGGCGGGGGGAGAGGGGGTAGGGGGGGGAGAGGGGAAGGGGTGGGGGAGGGGGGAAGGGGGTGGGGTGGGGGTGGGTCGGGGGGTGGGGGTTGGGTGGGGGGAGAGGGGAAGGGGTGGGGTGGGGGGAGGAGGGGGGGGGTGGGGTGGGGAGAGGGGTGGTGGTGGAAGGGGGGGAGCGGGGAGGAGGAGGAGGTAGTAACAATGCATTTAAAGATTCTCTTTCTCTCTCACTCTTTCTTTCTGTTTCTTCTGTTTCTCTTTTCTCTTCTCTACCTCTCTTTCCCTTCGCTCTCTCTTTCGCACTCTCTCTCTCTCTTTCGCACTCTCTCTCTCTCTCTCTCTCTCTCTCTCTCTCTCTCTCTCTCTCTCTCTCTCTCTCTCTCTCTCTCTCTCTCTCTCTATCTATCTATCTACTCTATCTACTATCTATCTCTCCCTTCCGCTGTTTTATATCATCTTACAAAAAATGAATATTGAAAATGAGAAGAAAAAAAATAAAAAGTAGATTGATAAAAAGTAACATAGGAGAGGAAATATGGAGAAGACGTTGAAGAAAAGAAGTAGAGGAGGAGGAAGAGAGAGAAGAGGGGAAGGAAGAGGAAGAAGCAAAAAAAAAAAAAAAAAAAAAAGAGGGCGGTAGGACGAGATGAATGAGAAGATGAAGAAGAAGGAGAAGGAGAAGAAGAAGGAGAAGAAGAGGAAGACAAGGACGAGGACGAAGGGAGGAGAGAAAGAGAAAGAAGAAGAAGAAGGAAAAAGAAAAGAAGAAGAGAAGAAGAAGAAGAAGAAGAATGAAGAAGAAAGAAGAAGAAGAAGAAGAGGAAGAAGGAGAAAGAGGGAAGAGAAGGAAGAAAAGAAAAGAAGGAAGAAATGAAAAAAGGACTAGAAGAGGAAAAAGGACAAAGAAGAGAAAAAGAAAAGAAGAAGGAAGGAAAGGGAAAAGAAGAAGGAGAGAGAGGGAGAGAAGAAAGTATCAGAAAAAAGAAAAAGAAGAAAAAAATATAAAAATAAAGAAAGAACAGGACAAGATAAAAGAAAAAAGATAGAAAAAAAAGAAAAAAAGAAGATGAATATATAAAAAATAAAAGAAGAGGACAAGATAGAAATAAATTAGGTAGATAAAAAGATAAAAGGGATACGAAAAGGTGTTAACGCTGTTTTAAAATTTTGGCGGGAAAATCTGCGTTCGATCTCGTATTTAAGGGCGACTTTGGCGTCTTCTTTCCAGATTTACTCGTCAAAAAAGCCTTACTCACGAATGCAGCTTAGTTGTGTTCGCGGATAAAGGTTTTGCTTCGAATCAAGTTTAACTGTTTAGCAGTTCTCATGAATACAATTTTTTGTATTCATGAGAACTGCTCGCTCTCTCTCTCTCTATTTTTCCTTACCTCTCTCTCTCTCTCTCGCTCTTTCTCTTCTCTCTCTCTCTCTCTCTCTCTCTCTCTCTCTCTCTCTCTCTCTCTCTCTCTCTCTCTCTCTCTCTCTCTCTCTCTCTCTCTCTCTCTCTCTCGGTCTCTCTCTCTCTCTCTCTGTCTCTCTCTCTCTCTCTTCCCTCTCCCTCTCCCTCTCCCTCTCCCTCTCCCTCTCCCTCCCTCTCCCTCTCCCTTCTCCCTTCTCCCTCTTTTTAATAAAGTTTAACAGTAATAAATAAATCTTCATCTTACTCGCGTTTCTCGGTATTCTTGAAGAAAGTTTAAACTGCAATCAATTTATCAAGTTTTACTCCACAAGTGAATAAACTTAACCGCACTCATTACCCGCTGGTACTCACGAATAGATCTAATTGGTACTCACGAATAGATCTAATTGGTACTCACTGTCTCACGAATAGATCTAATTGGTACTCACGAATAGAATCTAATTGGTACTCACGAATAGATCTAATTGGTACTCACGAAGAGATCTAATTGGTACTCACGAATAGATCTAATGGTACTCACGAATAGATCTAATTGGTAACTCACGAATAATCTAACGGTACTCAGAATGATCTAATTGGTACTATTCTAACGAATAGATCTAAATTGAGTAACTCACGAATAGATCTAAATAGATCTAATTGGTACTGCAACAGAATAGATCTAATTGGTACTGCACGAATAGATCTCATTGGTATCTAATTGGTACACGAATAGATCTAATTGGTACTCACTATAGATTCTCATTGTACTCACGAAATAGTCTAATTGGTACTACAGAATAAAATAGACTAAGAACTCTAATTAGTACTCCGATAAAATCTAATGGTACCACGAATAAATCTAATTGGTACTCAGAAGAATAGATTCTAAATTGGTACTCACGAATGAGCTAAGGTACTATGAATAGATCTAATTGGTACTTCACGATAGATAATCTAGAAATTGGTACTCACGAAATAATTATGNATACTTATTATTATTATTTAATTATCATTGAGCTTATTATTTATGTGCACTCAATTAAATTGAGCTCTTGTCCTGAGCAGATGCGAAACAGAAATACTCACACTAGTTGCGGTCAGCGACCAGCAACGAGATGAGTTTGGTAATCGCACGAAGCACCCGCCTACGTGTCACACATTATGTCTTGTTGCGCTATTGAATCATCATTTCAATTGTAATCACAGACACACATCACCGATAGCAAACCAGCGTACTACATCTAAGATATTGACCGGAGTGATAAGCAGCTTTTCAGTTATTTTTTAAGGGCATTTTTTATTGATTTGAATGTATGGTGCAAAGTGAGTGGACAAAAATATATAACAGACAATATTCACACTAGAACCACAACACTGCACGATTCACATTGAAACAAATGCTTTAGGCCCAATGGCCAACACCACCAACACACACACACACCAACGCAACACACGACGCACCACACACAGCACACGACACCGACACCACAAGCACGACCACCAGCAGGCGCCACACACACACACACACAACACACAAACACACACACACACACACTACCAACGACACCATCTATCACACCACACAGCTAACATACCCAACACAACACAACCCACAGCCTACACGACACACTACGAACACACATCACACTACCGAGACGCCGCGACACAACAAACAAAACGACACACACGTTACACATCACGAAACCTTCCCACGCAGTAAATCCCAAAACACACGTCGCTTCAGGATATTCGGAGATAACAACCTATATACGGAAGCGGACAAAAGAGAAGGGAGATGGGAGCGAGGGAGAGAGAGAGAGAGAGAGAGGGAGAGGGAGAAGGGAGAGGGAGAGGAAGAGGGAGAGGGAGAGGGATCGAGAGAGAGAGGGCTTAGAGAGAGAAGGCCTAGAGAGAGAGAGGGTTAAGGGAGAGAGAGGCTAGAGAGAGAAGAGGGCCTAGAGAGAGAGGAGGGCTAGAGAGAGAGAGGCTAGAGAGAGAGAGGCTTAGAGAGAG
Source organism: Penaeus vannamei (assembly GCF_003789085.1). NCBI lineage: Eukaryota > Metazoa > Arthropoda > Malacostraca > Decapoda > Penaeidae > Penaeus > Penaeus vannamei. The sequence continues at coordinate 6,000 of NW_020870028.1, forward strand.
AGAGGGCTAGAGAGAGAGAGGGCTAGAGAGAGAGAGGGCTAGAGAAGGAGAGGGCTAGAGAGAGAGAAGGGCTAGAGGAGAGATGAGGGCTAAGAGAGAAGAAGGGCTAGAAGAGAGAGAAGAGGGAAGAAAGAAGGGAGAGAAAGGAGAGGGAGAGGATTCGAGAGAGAGAGAGGGAGAGGGGATCGAGAGAGAGAGAGGGGAGGGAGAGGGAGAGAGAAGAGAGAGAGGAGAGGGATCGAGAGAGGAGAGGGAGAGGGATCGAGAGAGAAGAGAGGGAGAGGATCGAGAGAGAGAGAGGAGAGGGATCGAAGAGAAGAGGAGAGGGAGAGGGAGAGGGAGAGGGAATCGAAGAGAGAAGAGGGAAGGGATCGAGAGGAGAGAGGGGAGAAAGGATCGAGAGAGAGAGAGGGAGAGGGATCGAGAGAGAGAGAGGGAGAGGGATCGAGAGAGAGAGAGGGAGAGGGATCGAAGAGAGGAGGGAAGGGATAGAGAGAAGAAGAGGGAGAGGATTCGAGAGAGAGAGAGGGAAGATGGGAATCGAGAGAGAGAGAGGGAGGGATCGAGAAGAGAGAGAGAGAAGGGATCGAGAGAGAGAGAGGGAGAGGGATCGGAGAGAGAGAGAGAGAGGGATCGAGAAGAAGAGAGGGAAGGGAGAGGGAAAGGGATCAGAGGAGAGGGATCGAGAGGGATCGAGAGAGAGAGAGGGAGAGGGATCGAAGAGGAGAGAGAGGGAATCGAGAGAGAGAGGGAGAGAGGGAGAGGAAGAGGGAGAGAAAGAGAGAGGAGGGATCAAGGAGAGGACGATGAGGGAGAGGGATCGAGAGGAGAGAGGGGGGAGAGGAGAGGGATTCGAGAAGAGAAGAGAGGAGAGGGATCGAGAGAAGAGAGAGAAGAGGAGAGGGATCGAGAGAGAGAGAAGAGAGAGGGGATCGAGAAGAGAGAGAGGGAGAGGAGAGGGAGAGGGATCGAGAGAGAGAGAGAGGGATCGAGAGATGAGAGAGAGAGAGAGAGGGATCGAGAGAGAGAGAGGAAGAAGGAAGGGAGAGAGAGAGAGAGAGGGAAGGGATCAGAGAGAGAGAGAGAGGGATGAGAGAGAGAGAGGGAGAGGGATCGAGAGAGAGAGAGAGGATCGAGAGAGAGAGAGGGAGAGGGATCGGAGAGGAAAGAGAGAGAGGGAGAGGGATTCGAGAGAGAGAGGAGAGGGAGGAGGGATCGAGAGAGAGAGAGGAAGAGGGATCGAGAGAGAGAAGGGAGAGAGAGAGGGGGGGATCGAGAGAGAGGAGAGAGAGAGAGAGAGAGAGAGAGAGAGAGAGAAGAGAGAGAGAGAGAGAGAGGGAGAGGAGAGAGAGAGAGAGAGAGAGGAGAGAGAGAGAGAGAGAGAGAGAGAGAGAGAGAGAGAGAGAGAGAGAGAGAGAGAGAGAGAGAGAGAGAGCAAGAGAAAATCGGATATCGGATATCGAAATCCGGACGACAAATAACCAAAGGCTGGAAAGTCCTGAAGTCGGCGAGTCCCCCCCCCCCCCCCGGCCAACTGTTGTCAGAAATCTTCGAGGTGTCACACAGCGCGGGAGAGAGAGAAAGGATAAAGAGAGAAGAGAGAGAGAGAGGATAAAGAGGGAGAGAGAGAGAAGGATAAAGGGGAGCGAGAGAGAGAAGGATAAAGATGGAGCGATAGAGGAAGAGAGAGAGACAGACAGTCAGACAGACAGACAGACAGACAGACAGACACAGACAGACAGAGAGAGAGAGAGAGAGAGAGAGAGAGAGAGAGAGAGCGGTATATCGATTCCATCCGGATGTGAAAAGTTCCTATACCTCCCGCCATTAATTTGTTGGGGGAGGGGGGGGGAGCAAAATATTTCGTGAGTTGTGGCGTAACTTGAGTTGTAAAAGTGATATGTGTAGGGGGGGGGGGTAGGGGAGGGAGGGTCTGGTCTGTGTGACAGATCCTAAACAGATATGTTGCGATTGGGAATTTCCTGTGCGCTTTTTTGAGCGTGTGTGTGTGTGTGTGTGTGTGTGTGTGTGTGTGTGTGTGTGTGTGTGGTGTTGTGGTGTGTGTGTGTGTGTGTGTGTGTGTGTGTGTGTGTGTGTGTGTGTGTGTGGGTGTGGCTGTGTGTTGCTGTGTTGTATGTGTGTATGTGTGTATGTGTAGTTATGTATGTGTGTGGTAATGAGTGGTGAGTGTGGAGTGGAGTGGAGTGTGATTATGAGTATGAGTGTGATCGTGGGTGTGAGTGTGCAAACTAGAATGTGTGTGTGTATGAGAGAGAGAGAGAGAGAGGAGAGAGAGCGAGCGAGAGAGAGAGAGATAGAGATAGAGATAGAGAGAGAGAAGAGAGAGAGAGAGAGAGAGAGAGAGAGAGAGAGAGAGAGAGAGAGAGAGAGAGAGAGAGAGAGAGAGAGAGCGAGAGAGAGAGAGAGAGAGAGAGAGAGAGAGAGAGAGAGAGAGAGGAGAAAGAGAGAGAAAGCGAGCGAGGGAGAGAACGTGTGTGTGTTTATATAAACCTTCCCCCTCCCAGTATACACACACACAGAATCCCACTTAATTAGTTTACAAATCTGATGCCTAATCATGAAACGACTAAAAAAAAAAAAAAAAAAAAAAAGAAATAATTAACGTGATAAACTAACATCAGTTCTCATGAAATTCCGGATTTTTTTTAGCTTGGCAACCGGTGATTGCATTCCCCCAGGTGATGAATTCCGGTTATTTTCTCTACCACGTGGGTCGTCTGCTGATGGTTGTGATTGATGATTGATGTATCCAATTACTATTATTTTTTTTTCGTTTATTATTTATTATTTTTCATATTTTTTAGTTTTTTTATTTATATTATATATATTTTTGTTTGTTATTTATTATCATTTATATATTTCTTAGTTTATTATTTGTTATTGTTTAGATTTTTTGTTTATATATTATTACATATATTTTATTGTTTATCATTTATTATGATTATTTGTATGATGTTATTTATTATTTTTTTTTTACTATTGCTCATCTCCTTTTGGGTGATTTTTGTTTTGGTATTTTGGTGAATGGGGGAACTTGAGTGTTGTATTTTTGATTTACAACTATTGGCTTGAAGTCCGTTATAACCATCTGCGACCGTATATAAAATAAAAGTCATTACGTCAGTCTCTCTACATTTTGGTAAATTAAAAATGTTTAGTAGATTATAATCGTGAATTTATGCATGGATTTACTTTTTATTTTTTTTCGTAAAGATAGTGATGATAAAATGATTTTCATCAGAGGAAGAAACAAGAGTGAGATTGCGTAAGTCTACGAAATATCAGTCACGTGATTAGCCTCTTCTACTTACAACTACTTACAAACAGACGATCGGCAGAACAGGCGACGTGAGGGCACGTTGACTGAACTCTGGGCACTGGGCGAAGAGAAACGAAAGCTCCGTGGCACCGTGGCACTGATCACGCGAGGGACTGACGGAGTGCCACCACTCGGCATACCCGCTCTGTCCTCTCACCCTGTTCCTCTCTTGACCTGTGGCCTTGGGTGGTTCCATTGGCACCGCTGGTTGGTGGTGGCTGCTCGGCCTGTCTGGCATCCCCCCCCCCCCACACACACACTCGTTCCCTCTCCCCCATCCTGCCCGTGCCGATGCCCATCCCTCTCCCTCCCCTCCCTCTCTTTCTCGTACCTGGTGTCTTTAATTCCCTCCTACCCTTGTCTGTCTTCCTTCGTTTCCTTCTTTGCTCTTCGTGGCATCCTCCTTTTCCCTCTCTTTCTCTCCCGCTTTTTCTTTCCCCCCTCTCCTCCTCTCTCCCCTTCCTCCTCTCCTCTCTCTCTCCTCCCCCTCCCCCTCTCTCTCTCTCTCTCATCCTCTCTCGCCCTCTCCTCTTTCTCTCTCCCTCCCCTCTCCTCTCCTGCGTTCATCTTCGTCCTTCTCGCCGTCTAACTCCCGTCCCCTTCTTGCTCTCTTTCTTTTTCCAACCCCCCTCTCTCTCTTCCCTTCTCTCTCGCTCTCTCTCTCTCTCTCTCTCTCCTCTCTCTCTCTCTCTCTCTCTCTCTCTTCTCTCTTCTCTCTCTCTCTCTCTCTCTCTTCTCTCTCTTCCCTCTCTCTCTCTCTCTCTCTTCTCTCTCTCTCTTCTCTCTCTTCTCTCTCTCTCTCTCTCACTCTCTCTCTCTCTCTCTCTCCTTCTCTCTCCTCTCTCCTTCATTCCTCTCTTCCTCCTCTTCCTCCCTCCCCACTCCTTGATCCGCTATTCCTCCCTCCCCCCTTCCTCCTTCCCCCTTCTATTCTCGCCCTACATCAACCTATATCCCCTTTCCCCATTATGTGCCTCTATTTGTCCCCTGTTCGCATACCCTGTGCCTGCCCGCATCATCCCCCTACCCCCCCCCCCTTCCTGTCTCTCGAGTTTTGTTTATGTCTATTTACCTGCTTTCTCTTTCTCTCTCTCTTTATCTCCTTTATCTCTTTATCTCTTTATCTCCTTCTCCTCTCTCCCACTCCTCCCTCCCTCCCTCTCTTCCTCTCTCTTAGTTTTCTTTTCCCCCTTCCTTTTTCCCTCCACCTCTCCGTCTCTTTGTTTCTTTGTCTATCTACTACTTCTATTTTAATAATCCCCCCCCCCCGCTCCCGATAAAAACTTACCCTTGCTATCAGTACCTATACGCTCCTGTTGTTGCCGGAGCACATGTACTGGGCGGTGCTAGTGTACTCGTAGTAGAGAGAGAGAGAGAGAGAGAGAGAGAGAGAGAGAGAGAGAGAGAGAGAGAGAGAGAGGAGAGAGAGAGAGAGAGAGAAGAGATGAGAGAGAGAGAGAGAGAAAGAGAAAGAGAAAGAGAAAGAAGAAGAGAGAGAAGAGAGAGAGAGAGAGAGAGAGAGAGAGAGAGAGAGAGAGAGAGAGAGAGGATGTGTGTGTTTTTTGATTGTTTCTCTTAATGTTGTGGGTCTTTATGTGTCTATGCGTGCCCTGCATGTGTGTGTACTTGTCTTGATGGAAATTATATAGATATAGCCCAAAGAAGTCATGTAGATGTCTGTGGGGCGCGCGTGCACGCACACGCACACGCACACACACACGCACACACTTATTCATCATTTCACTTTCATTACCTAAAAGTTTGAGGTAAATAGTAGGATAGATAGATAGATAGACGGACAGACAGGCAGACAGGACAGAATAGAGAGAAAAAGAAAAGAGGGAAGAGAAAATAAAAGAGGAAGAGGAAGAACATTATCCAGACAGAAGACCGTTCTAGCGTCTACCCCCCTCCCTCCTTCCCTCCCCCTTTTATACCCCACCCCACCCCACCCCACCCCGCAAGGAAGGACTGTCGCCTTAACTCTTACACGTGTAAATGGGGACAGGGAGAGCTCGGGGCGTCACGGGAGTCTGATCTGTGGGACGCCCAGTTAAGTCATTTAGGAAGCAGGAGGGGGGAGGGAGAGGGAGGGAGGGAGGGGAGAGGGGGGAGGGGAGGGAAGGGAGGATGGGAAAGAGAAAAAAAACAGAGGAAGACAGAGACAAAAAGAAAGGAGAGAGAGAGAGATGGAGGGAAGAGAAAGAGAAAGAGAAAAAGCAGAGGGAGAGAGAGAAAGAAGAAGGAGAGAGAAAGAGAAAGAGAAAGGCAGAGGGAGAGAGGAGAGAGAGAAGAAAGGAGAGGAGAAAGAGAGTGAGAGAGTGAGAGAGTAGAGAGAGTGAGAGAGTAGAGAGAGTGAGAGAGTGAGAGAGGAGAGAGTGAGAGAGTGAGAGAGTGAGAGAGTGAGAGAGTGAGAGAGTGAGAGAGTGAGAGAGTGAGAGAGGAGAGAGAGAGAGAGGAGAGAGAGAGAGAGAGAGAGAGAGAGAGAGAGAGAGAGAGAGAGGAGAGAGAGAGAGAGAGGGAGGGGGGAGGGGGGGAGGAGAGGGAGAGAGGAGACCAGTGTCCACTGTTCATTGTTCAGGTTTTATTGAAGAGGTTGGAGTGCGGGGAGGATATGGGGGTTTTGTGTTTGCTTGCCTTTTTTGTTTGTGTTTGTTTGTTTGTTTCACTTCGTCGAATCCGAGTCACTTGATGTCATTTTTGTCCGTTTTTTATAAGAAGAAGAATGATTCGCTGTCAAGAAAGGAGGATTTATATTTCCCGGTGTTTATGCTTTTATTAGTTAATGTTGGTGTAACAGCAGTGTTCTTACATGCTTCCATGTACACATATATACACAAAACAGAAACATACAGACATGAATTAACTGTTTGCGTGAGTGTGAGAGTGAGTGTGAGTGTGTGTGAGTTTAAGTGTGAGTGTGAGAGTGTGTGTGAGTTTGAGTGTGAGTGTGAAAATGAATGTGAGTGTGAGAGTAAGAATGGGTGAGAGTGAGTTTGAGAGTAAGGATGAATGTGAGAAAAAAAAAGTATGAGTGAGAATGAGTATGATTGTGAGTGTGAGAATGAGTGTGTGTGAGAGTGAAAGTGAGAGCGAAAGTAACTGTGAGAGTGAGTGAAACAGAGGAAAGGCGTATACGTGTGAATATAAACACTTGTATATATGCAAGTACCCTATATATGAGAATATATGAACCTAATAGTAAATACAGACACTCATTTAAGGTGGAATTATGCACTACACTACACTAGTATATACAGTAATTTGTTTTAATCCTTTTTTTCCCCTTTTTGCCATTTTCTATTCTTTACACAAGCCCTTATAAGACTCTAATCATTAATACAACCTCTTTTCCCTTTCCAGGTACGCTTTGACCTTTCCTGACCTTCCCGACCTTTCGTGACCTTGACCTTTTGGAGAACCGGCGACGGCGAGGTTAGTCCGCGAGCTTGTAGACATGCAAGTCGGTTGGAATACGGGTTCGGTCTCTGAATTATAGGGGGCGCGCTTTCATTTCGGTTTTTCTGCTGTGCTTTTGGCATTTGATGTTTTTTATTTGTTTATTGAATTATTCATTTAATTATTCATTCTTCTTATTTATTTGTTTATTGAATTATTCATTCTTTTCATGTATTTATTCTTTTTAAGGGGGTTATTTCAGGATCAAAAAAAAAAAAAAAATCTTGAATTCACTTTTTGTATTGTTTGATGTCTAGAATTGCTGGGATGGTGTGAGTTTTATTTTTCGGGATGCTTTTGGTGATGGTGTTGATAATGGTGATGGTGATGATGGTGGCATAGAGGTGATAGTGGTGGTGGTGGTGATGATGGAAAACGGTTTCGCTCTCTGAATTATAGGGGGCGCGCTTTCATTTCGGTTTTTCTGCAGTGCTTTTGGGATTTGATGTTTTTTTATTCATTTAATTATTCATTCTTCTTATTTATTTATTCTTTTCAAGGGGGTTATTACTGGCTTTTTATTTTTACTTGAATTCGCTTTTCGTGTTGTTGATGTCTAGATTATTTGTTTATTAAATTATTCATTCTTTTCATTTATTTATTTATTAAGGGGGTTATTTTTGGATTTTTTTCTTGGATTCGATTTTTGTGTTGATGTTTAAAATTGTTGGGATGGTGTGAGTTTTTTTTTTCGTGGTGCTTTTGGTGATGATGTTGATAATGGTGATACTGATGATGGTGGCGTAGTGGTGATGATGATGATGATGATGATGATGGAATACGGGTTCGCTCTCTGAATCATGGGGGGCGCGCTTTCATTTCGGTTTTTCTGCAGTGCTTTTGGGATTTTCTGTTTTTATTTTATTTATTTATGTGTTTATTGAATTATTCATTCTTTTCATGTATTTATTCTTTTTATGGGGGTTATTTTCAGGATAAAAAAATAATCTTAGAATCGATTTTCGTGTTGTTGATGTTTAGAATTGTTGGGATGGTGTGTTTTTTTTTGCGGGATGCTTTTGGTGATGGTGTTGATAATGGTGATGGTGATGATGGGGGCGGTAGTGGTGGGGTGGTGGTGGACGATGATGGAATACGGGTTCGGTCTCTGAATTATAGGGGGCGCGCTTTCATTTCGGTTTTTCTGCAGTGCGTTTGGGATTTTTATTTATTTATGTGTCTATTCATTTATTCATTTATTTATTTTTAAGGGGGTTATTACTGTATTTTTAATTCTATTTTCTTGGATTCACTTTTCGTATTGTTGATGTCTAGAATTGTTGGGATGTTTTTTTTTTCGGGATGCTTTTGGTGATGATGTTAATCATGGTGATAGTGATAATGGTGGTGATGGGGACGTAGTGGTGATAGTGGTGGTGATGATGATGATGATGATGATGATTAATTCTTAATTGATTCTTAGTTCATCACCACCACCACCATCACCTTCACCATCACCATCACCACCCTCATTATCATCCACCAATAATACAAATATTAAGACAGACCGCGAGAGAGAAGGAGGAAAGAGAAACAGTCCGATAGACAGAGAAGGAAGAGAGAAGCAAGGCTGGCTGCGAAGAGGCCGAGAAGGGACTCTTGGCCGGCCGGAAAACCTGCCTTTTTTCTCATTTTCTTTCTTATTATTTCTTATTTTTGTTTTTACGTCTTTAATTTTTTTGTTTATTTGTTTTTCTTTATCTTTCTTTTTTCTTCTTTATTTCCTGGTGGCCCGGAATTTGTTTTTTTTCTTATTTTCTTTGTTATTATTTCTTTATTTTTTCTTATTTATTATTTGTTCTTCTTTAGTTTTTTTCTTTATCTTTCCTTTTTCTTCTTTATTTCTTGGTGGCCCGGAATTTCTGTTTTTTTTCTAATTTTCTTTGTTATTATTTCTTCTTTTTGTTTTTACTTCTTTATTTTTTCTTTTTTTTTTTTTCTTTATTTTTTTCTTTATCTTTCTTTTTGTCTTTATTTCTTTGTTTTATTTTTTGTCTTCTTTATTTTTTCTTGATTTTGTTTCTTCCTATCTTTTGATTTGTTTCTTCTTTATTTTTCTTGATTTTGTTTCTTCTTTATTTTTCTTTTGTTTGTTTCTTCTTTTTTTTTTCTTGATTTTGTTTCTTTTTTTCTTGATTTTGTTTCTTCTTTATTTTTTCTTGATTTTGTTTCTTCTTTTTTTTCTTGATTTTGTTTCTTCTTTTTTTTTTTTTTTTGTTTCTTCTTTATTTTTTCTTGATTTTGTTTCTTCTTTATTTTTTCTTCTTTTTATGAAGTTTTCGTCTGTTTCTGTCTGTTCTGTGGAGTCCTTTTGCGATGGAGAAATTGTGGATTTGGAAAAGAAATAAGAAAGAATTATTGGATTTTTTCTTTTTCGTGTCATAAGAAATATATATATATTATATATAATTTTCTTTTCCTGGTCGGAAGAAAATATTTTTTTCTTATACTGGTCGGAAGATTTTATTTTTTATTTTTCTTGTCGGAAGAAATTATATATATATTTTTTCCTTCGCCTTTCTCTCTGGCCGTCCAAATGTTCCAGAAGTGAGAGAGGATTAGATTAATTTTCATTTTTTTTCCTGTGGTAGTGGAAGGTTCATTTTGTCTCTCTCTCTCTCTCTCTCTCTCTCTCTCTCTCTCTCTCTCTCTCTCTCTCTCTCTCTCTCCTCTCTCTCTCTCTCTCTCTCTCTCTCTCTCTCTTCTCTCTTCTCTTTTTTTCTCTTTTCTTTCTTTCTCTCCTCTCTCCTCCTCTCTTCTCTCCTCCTCTCTCTCTCTCTCCTCTCTCTCTCTCTCTCTCTCTCTCCTCTTCCTCTCTCTCTCTCTCTCTCTCTCTCTCTCTCTCTTCTCTCTCTCTCTCTCTCTCTCTCTCCTCCTCTCTTCCTCTCTCTCATCCTTCTCTCTGTCTCTCTCTCCTCTCTCTCTCTCTCTCTCTCTCTCTTCTCTCTCTCTCTCTCCTCCTCTCCTCTCACAGCCGTCTCCTTCCTCTCTCTCTCTCTCTTCTCTCTCTCTCTTCTCTCTCTCCTCTTCTCGCTCCTCTCTTATCGCTCATCTCTCTCTTCTCCTCGTCATCTCTCTNCCTCGTCTCCTCGTTCCCCGCCCTCTTCCCTCCCTCTCCCTCCCTCCCCCTCCCTCCCCCTCTCCCTCTCCCTCCCTCTCCTCCCTTCCTCTCTCGAGTTTAAGTCGAAGTCCGCATATTTTCCGTTTAAGATTGATTTAACTCAGGACGGATTTAGATATAAGACGAAGGCAAGATCAGCTTGGCTTGGGCTATCCTCGTCCTTGTTAGATATGGCTTCATAGGGCTGTTTCGGTTGCTTCTGTTGGCTGCACCGGGCGAGGTTAACTGACGTCGGGACTGAAGCAGAGAGGCGCTGTCCTTTGGGGGGAATAGTGACCTCTTTTTGTCTATTTTTTTTTTATTTTTATTATTATTATTATTGCCATTGTAATGGCTATTGTTACTGGTATTGTTATTATTATCATTATTGTTGTTTTGGTGTTGTTATTATTGTTATTATTATTATTATTATTATTATAATATAAATATAATTATAAATATGATACTACTACTACTACTAATAATATGATATTATAATCATAAATATAATGATAATAATTATGATTATTATAAATAATAATTATAATATAATAATTATTATTAATCATTAATTTATCAGTATTATTATTATTAGTTTTCGTTATTGGTATTGTTATTATTAATATTTTTGTTATTATTATTGTTATTGTTATCATTATTGTTATCGTTATTGTTATTGATATTATTATTATCTTTATCATTGTCAGTGTCAATGTCAATGTCAGTGTCATTTTTATTGTTGTTACTATTATCATTATTATTATTGTTATCACTATTATTATTATCATTATTATTATTATTATTATTATTATTATTATTATTATTATTATTATTATTATTATTATATTATTATTATCATCATCATGATTATTATTATTTCCGGTTGCACTTCCTATTTGTGGCCCATGTCCTTATTTTTTCTATCGTCATTTTGAACGTCATGAATATCATTATCATTATTATTATTATTATTGCTGATTTCTGTCCTTATTGTTATTTCTATGTTCTATGCTCTACCCTTTCGTAAAGACCGCGAGAGACCAATATGGCGAATTAACGAGCAGGAGAGAAGACGAACGAATGAATGAGTCACTGAAAAGGATGTATCAGTGAATGAGTGAATGAGTGATCGAGTGAATGAATGAAATGATGAATGGACGGATGAGAGGACTCCGACAGAGGGAGATTTCCCGCGGGGCCTTGCAGTGGCGGCGGCTGTCGGAAGGAAGGAAGGAAGGAAGGAAGGGAGGAGGGAGGGAGGAGGGAGGGAGGGAGGGAGGGAGGAGGGAGGGAGGGAGGGAGGAGGGAGGGAGGAAGGAAGGAAGGAAGGAAGGAAGGAAGGAAGGAAGGAAGGAAGGAAGGAAGGAAGGAAGGAAGGAAGGAAAGGAAGGAAGGGAAGGAAGGAGGGAGGAAGGAGGAAGGAAGGAGGAAGGAAGGAAGGAAGGAAGGAAGGAAGGAAGGAAGGAAGGAAGGAAGGAAGGAAGGAAGGAAGGAAGGAAGGAAGGAAGGAAGAAGGAAGGAAGGAGGAAGGAAGGAAGGAAGGAAGGAAGGAAGGAAGGAAGGAAGGAAGGAAGGAAGAAGGAAGGGAAGGAGGGAAGGAAGGAAGGAAGGAGGAAGGAAAGAAGGAAGGAAGGAAGGAAGGAAGGAAGCAAGCAAGGAAGGAAGGAAGGAGCTCTCTGAAAGGACGCCCATTCAGGAAGGACGGTTTGGGCGGGGATTAGGCGAGCGTCGAAGAAACCGGTTGTGTAAGACTCGATTCTGTCTTATCTGTTTGTTTGTTTATCTATCTGTATCTGTCGTCGGTCGTCGGTTCGGTCGTCGTTCGGTCAGTCAGTCAGTCAGTCAGTCGGTCCGTCGGTCGGTCGGTCGGTCGTCGGTCGGTCGGTCGTCGGTCGTCGGTCGGTCGTCAGTCAGTCAGTCAGTCAGTCGTCGTCGGTCGGGTCGGTCAGTCGGTCGGTCGTCGTCAGTCAGTTCAGTCAGTCTCAGTCAGTCAGTCAGTCAGTCAGTCAGTCAGTCAGTCAGTCAGTCAGTCAGTCAGTCAGTCAGTCAGTCAGTCAGTCAGTCAGTCAGTCAGTCAGTCAGTCAGTCAGTCAGTCAGTCAGTCAGTCAGTCAGTCAGTCAGTCAGTCAGTCAGTCAGTCAGTCAGTCAGTCAGTCAGTCAGTCAGTCAGTCAGTCAGTCACTTTCTCACGTACCCTGTTCTTTATCCTTTTCTCCCTTAACCAACTCTCCACTCCCTACCTCTCCATCCCCCTCCATCCCCTCCCCCTAATTCTTCCTCCCTCGCCCTCCCATTTTCGCCCTAATCCCGCGCGCTGCTCGTCCCGGTCCCGTTGATCCCAGATGGCGCGCCGTAGATGAGCGAGGACCCGGAAATATACACCCGCGGCCCGAATAATTCCCTGCCGACTTTCCCGGTGCTGCAGGAGGGACCCCACTCGGACTGGGGCGCGCAACGTGGCGTCCTGATGTGTTTAAACCAGTTTTGCTCCACTGGGTTTGATTCCGGGATGGTGCAGAATCGACGTCGGACGCTGAGATCTCTCTGTCTGGTCTGTCTCTGTCTCTGTCTCTGTCTCTGTCTCTGTCTCTGTCTCTGTCTCTGTCTCTCTCTGTCTCTGTCTCTCTGTCTCTCTGTCTCTCTCTCTCTCTCTCTCTCTCTCTCTCTCTCTCTCTCTCTCTCTCTCTCTCTCTCTCTCTTCTCTCTCTCTCTCTCTCTCTCTCTCTCTTCTCTCTCTCTCTCTCCTTCCTCTCTCCTCCTCCTCATTTCGCCTCTTCCTTCCCCCCTCTATCTCACCCCCCCCCCCCCCATCTTGCATGAAGTGGCTCAAAGTGGCTGTCTGTATGCAGGCGCCACGTAATTCATTATTATGCCACCAGGGCGGCGCTGATTCACCGGTGAGGCGTACGGGATGAATCGATAATATTTATATTTTGGTAATTGATAATTTTCATAATGCCGATTGTATACAAGTTTGATTAATCACCGCAATCAAACTGGATCATTAAGTTTGTAATCAGTAATGTAATATTTGAATAATATTTGATAATAGTGCTATGAAATGAGACGAATGATTATCACCCGTGTTTATGTTTGATCTTATTCAGTAAGGATTTGTAATGACACAAATAGCAAGCACTAATTGGATGATTGGTAGTTAATAAGTAAGTCATTAATAACAGTTATCATTGATTTGTGGCATTAAGGGAGAAATAATTGAGAATAATACACACAGCACTCGCGCGTGTGTGTGCATGTATGTATTCAGAGCTCAGTGATTGGTTTCCTGGCACAAAAGTACCGATCAGCAATAACAATAACAAAATTCATAATGTTCATAATGACGATAGAAGAAATAAGGCTAAGGAATACGGCCACAAATAGGAACTACAGCCGCAAATGACAACAATGATAAAAATAACAATAATAACAAAGGGCTGTGCGATCTGCCTTGGGTTTTTGAGACATATCGGAATCTCTCTCCTTATTCGGCTAATCGTGGGAGTGTGTGGGGGTGAAAGGATACCCAAAGAGATACGATTGGATGATGATATGGATGGCATGGCCTTGGGACGACGGCAGATTGAAAATATAGGGTTGGTGTTCGGTTAAAATATGCTGTGGTTGAACGGGGTATCACACTAGCACCATTTTCGTGGTTCTTTCCCGTTTCCGTGTTTTTTTTCTCGCTATCGCTGGCATATTGGCCGAATGCGATAATTTCCAGTCAAACGATAATTATCGTTTTCGCTGGGAAAATCATAATGCAAAAAAGGAAAATCTCTCTCTCTCTCTCTCTCTCTCTCTCTCTCCTCTCTCTTCTCTCTCTTCTCTCTCTCTCTCTCTCTCTCTCTCTCTCTCTCTCTCTCTCTCTCTCTCTCTCTATATATATATATATATATATATATATATATATATATAATATAAAACTATTCAAGAAGATTGTAGTAGATTGTAAATAAAATTCAGAAATTGGCAAAATTCCCTCTTGTATTTAATAATAACAGATACAAGTTGGTAACTAGCTGTTCGCCTGTTTGTTTACATTTTGACCACGTTCCCCGTCCCCTTACTGATGAGAGCAGCGAGAAGACGGTGATATTTAGCATTATACATTCGTTGTTTCGCATTAAATCGTCGCCTCATAGCCAGAATAACGTCCATCATCGCCAGAGCCATCTTGCTGTTTAAAATTTCCGTCGATTGGTTTCCGTGGTTCTCATCGCTATTGTGACTGCGCGCCAAAAGGACCTCGGTTTCCGTGGTGCCTCCGGAAAAGCAATGGGGAAAAAGTCCAAGTGTGACACGGCCTTTAATAAGCGTCTCCCTCTGGATGTTTCGCTGATGACTTTGCTCTTTTTACGCATAGGCCTATATTTCTCGTGCGATGCCATCATCTGTCGCGGTGATCTCTCCAGCACTGGCTCCCCAAGGAGGCTATAAGTTTACAAAACAAACAGAAAAAAGATCCTATTTAGTTTTGTGTTACCAGAGATCTCAATGTGGGTAACGCTACCTGCCTTTAGATACCTTGCGGCTCCTGAGCGATGACTATTAAACTTAAAAGCTTACCCCTCCCTCTCCTTCCCTCCTTCCTCTTCTATCTCTCTCTCTCTCTCTCTCTCTCTCTCTCTCTCTCCTCTCTCTCTCTCTCTCTCTCTCTCTCTCTCTCTCTCTCTCTCTCTCTCTCTCTCTCTCTCTCTCTCTCATCTTGGTAGACAGGTGTGCCGAGGTCCATTTCGGCGACGGAGGAGACTCTCTTCGCTCCCCCCCCATGGTTTCCTCCCGTTTGAGCTGCTCTGACTTGAAGAAGAAATAAAGATAATAATAATAATAATAGCATAAAAAATACCACTATTCGAAACTTCGTCCTTCCTTATTTTTATCTCTCCAGTTATCTTTATATGAACAGGGATGAACCGTATCATTTGGCCTTTTCTCTCAGAGGAAATGGACGCAGAGTTTGTCATGCAAATTGGAACTGGATATGTGCGTGCGTGCGTGCGTGCGTGCGTGCGTGTGTGCAGTGTATGTAAGCGCACCAGTGAGTGATCCCGCCTCGTGACAGACCCGCTACTCAATAGCCGTCGACAACAGCAGCGCCGGTAATATTTCCCTAAAGTGTCATAAAGCAGTGATGACATTGCCCCCTTCCCTCGTTTGCTGTCATTTCCCTCGGCGCGGCGTGTCATGAGCTGGTTGCGTTATCATCTTCGTCGTGGTCTTTCTCTCTCTCTGTGTTTCTCTACTCTTCTCTCTTTTCCCTTCTTTTCTCTTTTTATTTTCTCTCTTTCTCTTTCTCTTATTCTTTCTCTCTTCTCTCTCTCTTCTCCCTATTCTCTCTCTCTCTCTCTCTCTCTCTCTCTCTCTCTCTCTCTCTCTCTCTCTCTCTCTCTCTCTCTCTCTCTCTCTCTCTCTCCTCTCTCTCTCTCTCTCCCTCCCTCCCTCCCTCTCCTCTCCTCTCCTCCCTCCCTCCCTCCTCTCCCTCCCTCTCCTCCCTCCCTCCCTCCCTCCCTCCTCTCCCTCCTCCCTCCCTCCCTCCCTCCCTCCCTACTCGGTTACCAAAAAAAAAACAGTCCTTATGCACGGAAAAATAAAATAAAAAAGGCAAAATGAAAATGCAAATCGACGAGTGAGTGAAACAAGAATAGACGAGGAAGATGATAACTGTAGGAGAAATGAATGGAGATTAGATAATGCACGAGGCCGGGCGCTGGTTACTTGGAATTAGTTACGCAAACATCACAGTGGAATGGGAAGGCAGGAATACGAGGGTCACGTGACTGCCGGTTGTGTCACGCGAGGACTGTCATTGTTGTTGTTGCTGTCGTCGGTATCGGCGGCATCGTTATCGTTATCGTCATCATCATTATCATTATCATCATCATCATCATCATTATCATCATCATCATCATTATCATTATCATTATCATCATTATCATCACAATCATCATCAACATCATCATCATCATCGATCATCATCATCATCATCATCATCATCATCATCATTCATCATCATCATCACGATCATCATCATCAAATCATCATCAACATCAACATCAACATCATCATCATCAACATCATCATCATCATCATCATCATCATCATCATCATCATCATCATCATTATCATCACATCATTATCATCATCACAATCATCATCATTATCATCATCACATCATCATCATTATCATCATCATTATCATCATTATCATCATCACCATTATCATCATTATTCATTATATCATCATCATCATTATCCATCATCACCATTGTCACCACCACCACCACCACCGTAATATATCAAATAAATTAGTGATTAGAGGAAATTGACACGTTCATGATTAATTTACATTCATTATTTCTAGGTGAGTTGTATTTAATTAACGCCAAACACACGCTCGCGCGCGCGCACACACAACACACGCACACACACACCACACACACACACACACACACACACACACACACACACACACACTGTGATAGAGACAGAGACAGAGGAGAGAGAGAGAAGAGCGGGAGCAAGCCCCTAGTTTATATAATCCATTATTACACTATATCACCACCAACATATTACGCACATTCCGCTCCCTGTCCTTCACCTAAGTACAACACGGCCCATCAACACTCTGTGCAATCCCGTACAAAAGAAGGTCGCCTGTGAGAGAGACGACGGACAGCCTACCGCATACTGTTCAGTCTCGACCTCCGTCCCTCAGTTGGACTTCCCTCTCGCCACCATCTACCTCTGCTGCCGATCGCCGAGTCTGCCGCCTTTTCGCCACCAAAGCAAGACCGCTGCTCCGTGCCAGACGCGACTCAGTTTGCACACCACCACTCATCGGCCTCGTTATATCGAGAGAGAGAGAGAGAGGAGGGAGAGAGAGAGGGGGAGAGGAGAGAGAGGGGGAGAGGGAAAGGGAAGGGGGAGAGGAAAGGGAGGGGGAGAGGGAAAGGGAAAGGGGAAGCAAACAACTACAACAAAAACAACAACCCCAAACAACAACAGCAAAGAACAACAACCGCAAACAACAGCAGCTCCAGAACAAACAACCCCAAACAACAAAGCAACAACAGTAGACCAGAACAACAACCCCAAACAACAGCAACAACAGCAGCTCCAGAACAACAACAGCAACAACAGCAGCTCCAGAACAACAACCCCAAACAACAACAGCAACAACAGCAGCTCCAGAACAACAACCGCAAACAACACCCAGCTTTAGATCACTCGCGGCTGCGGCCAGCAAGCCAGGCAAGCCAGCAATCACGCAATCACGGCGGGACAAATATCAGTGCCAGCCCCGGGGGTCGTGTCACCGGGCTTAATAGACACGCCTGGTTATTGATCCAAGGGCACTGACAGGCGTTTCCGAGTTGCAAATGGTCTGGGAAACATGGGGCGGGGGGAGAGGGGGTGGGGAGATAAGGGGGAGAGGGGGATATAAGGAGAAGAGGGGAGGAGATAAGGTAGGGTTAGGGGGGGAGGGGGAAAGTTTGGGGGGTGCAGAAAGGATGGCAGGTATGGGGAGAGTTGGGGATTAGAAATGGAGAGAGGAAGGGAGGAAGGGGAGAGGGAGTGAGGGATGGAGGGATGGAGGGATGGAGCGATGGAGGGATAGAGCGAGAGAGCGAGAGAGCGAGAGAGAGAGAGAGCCAGAGAGAGAGAGAGCCAGAGAGCCAGAGGGCCAGAGAGCGAAAGCGAGAGAGAGAGAGAATGAGAACGAAAGCGAGAGAGAGAGAGAATGAGAACGAGTGAGAACGAGAGAGAGAATGAATGAGAGCGATTGAGTGAGCGAGTCTGTGGTCTTCGCTGGATGATAAATCTTGACTGTGTTCCAATCATGTTAAGGACGTGTTTGAAGCTGTTGTCATGGCATTCTTCGGCGTCCGTGTTGTCGTAGATCCGGCTCGTGTATTAGAGGGAGACGAAGAAGTAGCGTTCGTTATGCTGCCGCTATACTTTGTGTTATTAGCGGTATTATTATCTATGTTATTTTCGATATTGCTACAAAGGAGAAATAATGATTGGAATATGAGAACGGAAGACAAGAAGAAAAAAAAGAAATATCACAGAGAAAAAGGATTCAGGGGAAAACACATTACTATGAATAGGGGAAGAGGGGAAAATAGAAGACATAGAGGAAGAGGTCGACACAAAGGATACAAATAGGACGATGAATGAAGCGAAACGAAAAGAAAAAAATAAATATGAAGGTAATTGTTCGTAAAAGATTACCAGGAATTCGAGATTTCGTATTTATGGGCAAGGAAGGATTATAAGAATCGTATTTTTTTCCTTTTTACTTTTTCTCTTTCTTACTTCATTTTTATGTGTGTCTGTGACTGAATTACTAATTCTGTTAATGCTATTTCTACTCTCTGTATTATTCAAATCACATATCACAATACGTATGTAAGTTTTTTTTTCTCGAGACAAAAAAAATATATATGTTGATTTTTTTTGTAAAATTTTTTTTCCGCAAGACAATAAAAAAAATAAAAAGAAAAAAGAAAATGATTATTTTTCTTCCTTTGTTTGGGCCTCTCGCGTGCCAAGGCCCGGGTGACATTGATGTGTGGAGTAATACTTTCCGTGATATTATCTCTCACGAAACAGGATGTGTAATATGATTGGTTTCTGCGAGGGCCGGGCAGGGGGGGGGGGGGGCTGAGGAACGGCCGAGTCCTTTTCTTTTATTTGTGTTGCCTGTTGTTCTGTGAAGTGTGTGGCGTGTTGTATTTTGTATTGTTTGTTTTGATGTGTATTTTGTATTATGTTGCATATACGCGCACGCACACACACACGCACACGCACACGCACGCGCACACGTACACGCACACACGCACACGCGCGCGGCGCGCACGCACACGAACACATATGCCCTCTCTCTCTCTCCCTCCCTCCCCCTCCCTCACTCTCTCTCTCCATCTACCTCTCCCCTCCCCTTACCCTCTCTCTCTAACCCTCCCCCTCCCTCCCTCCCCCTCCCTCCGCCCTCCCTTTCCCCCAGCCCGATATTCTCCGTTGAAAAGAGCTCACGCAAAAGGGGAAGCGAAGCGGTGTCCTCAGGTGCTGCGTCCTCGAAGTCGCTTTTAACAGGAAGTCTTTTCGCATTCCGACATTTTGGGGAAGAGGGGGGGGGGGGAAGAGGAGGATGGGGGTTGGTTAGGGGTTGGGGTGGGGGTGGAGGTGGTGGGAAGAGGGTGGAGGTGGAGGTGAAGGGAGGGGGTTGGAGGTGGAGTGGAGGAGGAGGAGGAGGTCAGAGGTGGAGTTGGAGGAGGAGGGGGAGGTTGGATGAGGAGGTCGGAGGTGTAAGTGGAGGTGGCGATGGAAGTGGAGGGGAGGTAGGAGGTGGAGATGTTTAGAAGAGGGAGAGGAAGAGAAAGATGAACAAGAGAACGGGAATGAGAGGCGTTAGGGGAAAGGGTGGTATTGGAAGTGGAGACAGAAGGAGGAGGAGGAATTAGCAGTGGATAATTCTCTGTATATATAATTCTATATCTGTGGATGGAAGAGCGAACAGGCGGAGAAAGTGATGCGAGAGAGAGGAATTGGACAGAAGCAAAAAACAACAACAACAACAACAACAACAACATAAACAACACCAAGAACCCTTCCCCCGAAGAATAGATAAAGAAAAAAATTAAGATAAGAAAAAAAGTAAATAATTAATGAAACCAACAAATGAAAGCAAGCCAGAGGCGAGAGAGAAGGATCGCAAAGCTTCTCGACTTCCGCGCAATCACAGGACACAGAAATAGGGCAATAACAAGCAAAAGCCTCAGAGTGCCTCGCCACGGTGTCACCCGATGCCGGCTGGCACTCTCTACCTGCACGGGGGGGGGGGGAGGGTCTCTGCGCCTGCATTTTTCCTTCTTAGTTTCCCTTGGTATCGGGTTTCTTGGTCTTGGTCTCGGCTCACGGTCTTGATCTCGTGTTCTCGGTCTCGGGTCTCGGTCTCGAACGGTCCATCTCGGGTCTCGGTCTCGGTCTCAGGTCTGGTGTCTCGGTCTCTGTCTCGATCTCGGGTTCTCGGTCTCGGTCTCAGGTTCTTGGTCTCGGTCTGTCTGTGCTTGGTGTTTCGGTCTGTCTGCCGCATTATCGGAATCGGCTTATCGTTGTTTCTCTCTCTCTTGCATTCGGTTTCTCTCTTTCCCCGTTTCTGTTTTCTCTTCTCTCTCTCTCTCTCTGTCATCTCTCTCTCTCTCTCTCTGTCTCACTCTCTCTCTCTTTCTCTCTCTCTCTCTCTCTCTCTCTCTCTCTCTCTCTCTCTCTCTCTCTCTCTCTCTCTCTCTTCTCTCTCTCTCTCTCTCTCTCTCTCTCTCTCTCTCCTCTCTCTCTCTCTCTCTCTCTCTCTCTCTCTCTCTCTCTCTCTCTCTCTCTCTCTCTCTCTCTAGTATGTTGTGTTCCTTACCTTACTTTACGGTGTCCTATCATATCTTGTCTTTCTTTACCTAACCCTAAATCTTTTTCTTAATCTTATCTGCTAGACTTTATTTAATCTTACCTTGCCTTATTCTAATTTACTTTTCACTTACCTCACCTTACCCTACCTTACCTTACCTTACCTTACCTTGCATTAGTTTACTGTACTTTTCACTTACCTTACCATACTTTACCCTACTCTACCTTACCTTACACGAATTACCTGTTCTTTTCACTCCCCTTACCTTACCCCACAGTACCTTAACTTGTGTTTACTCTCCGTTTTACTTCCCTTACCTTACCCTACCTTACCTTACCGTACGCCAGTTTACTCTACGCTTTACTTCCTTTCCCTTACCCTACCTTACCTTACCTTACCTTACATCAGTTTACTCTGTCACTTCCTTACCTTACCCTACCGTACCTTACCTTACATGTTTACTCCCCGTTTTACTTCCTTTCCCTTTCCCTACCTTACCTTACCGTACACCAATTTACTCTACGCTTTACTTTCCCTTACCCTACCTTACCTTACCTTACCTTAACACCAGTTTACTCTCCCGTGTAATTCCCTTCCCTTCCCCTCCTATATTTACCTTAGCCTCCCTCGCTTCCTCTCTGCCCGCCTCCCTCGCTGCCCCTCGCCTCCCTCAGCCCGCCTCACCGCCCCTCGCCTCCCCTCGCTGCCCCTCGCCTCCCCTCAGCCCGCCTCCCCCGCCTTCCCCGCCTCGCCCGCCCTCGCCTCCCCTCGCCTCTCCCTCGCCTTGAGCACTGATCCGGTCGGGGTTCTCAGCAGCAGCCGGTTTGTCTTCGCGAGTGAAGGCGCCATTGACAGCCCATTTGCGTTTCTCTCCCTAATGGGGGCCTCGTTTGCGCTGCGGAGGGGGGGGGGGAGGGATGGGATGGGGAGAGGGAGTGGGGGGGGGAGGGAGTGGGGGAGGGATGGGGATGGGGAGAGGGAGGGTGAGGGGAGAGGGAGGGGGGATGGAGAGGGAGTGGAATGAGAGGAGAGGGAGTTGGGGTCAAGAGGGAGGGTGGGGAATGGGGAGAGGAGAGCGGATTTAGGATGGGGAGAGGTGGGGGAGAAATGGGAAGGGAGCGGGAGTGGGGTAGGGTGAGAGGAGGGAGAGAGTGGGAGGGGTGAGGGTGGGGGAGGGTATGGGGTATGGGAGAGGGAGTGTGGGGATGGGAGAGGGGTGGGGGAGGGATGGAGAGAGGGAGTGGAGGGATGGGGAAGAGGGAGTGGGGCGAGGGATTTTGGATGGGGGAGAGAGACGGGGGGGGAGGATGGGGAGATAGAGAAGGGCGGGGGAGGGGTGGGGATGGGAATGGGGGAGAAAATGGGGAAGGGGAGAGGGGTGGGGGAGAGAAGTGGGAGAGGGAAGCGCGCATGGGATGGCAGGGGATGGGAGAGGGAGAGGTATGGGAATGGGGAGAAGGAGTGAGGGTATGGGCAGAAGGGAATGGAGGAGGGATGGGGGGGGAGAAAGGGGTTAAGGGGAGGGATGGGTGGATCATGGGCATGGGGGAGAGCGGTAAGGGAGGGGAGGGAGGGGGATGGGAGCAAGCGAAGGGAGATACGGAGAGAAGAGGGGTGGGGGTGGAGAGAGGGAGGGAGGGGTGGGATAGGGTATTGGAGGGAGGGAAGGGGATAAAGGGATGGAGAGGAGAGGGAGGGGGTTAAGGAGGAAAGGGTGGGAGAGATGTAGAGTAAGGGCGGGATGGAAGGAGCAGGAGGTGGGGGAGAGGTGATGGTGGATGGGACGGGGAGAAGGGGTGGGTCAGAGAGGAGGAGGCACAAGACTGCAGACGAAGTAAGATAAGAGGGAGAAAAGAAGAGGAGTAAGAGCAGGAGTAATAAACGATAGTGACAATAAAAGAAAGAAGAAAAGACAAAAAAATATTGGTGGAAGTTTTTTTTCTTTCCTTTTTTTATTTTTTTATATATTTATTATTATTTATTATTTTTTTTTTTACAAATTGAAAATTTTTATATGAAATTAAGATACCAGGTTGTGCTTTTTAATCTCTCTTCGTCTCTCTCTTCTTTTTACCTCTTTTCTTTTTTTACTTCCCATTTTTTCTTTTAACAAGGATTTTTTTTCGTATGTAAATGTATGCTTTTAAATCGTATCCCTTCACTCCCTCCCCCCTCCCTTTCCCCATCTGTACCACCCTTTTACTTTCTCTTTCTATTCCAACCTTTTCTCTTTCCTTCCTGTCCCTCCTCTCCGTCCCTTCCTTTCATTCCCTCTCCCTGTCCCGCTTCTCTGCCGCATTCTTGAAATTTATCCCTCCCTCTCCGTCTCTTCTGCCCTGTATCATCACTTCCTTCCATCTCCTCATTCGTATCCTATCCTTTCAGTGTCTCCTTCCCCCTCTCCCCATCTCCCCTCTCTCCCCTCGTCCCCTCTCCCCCCTTTCTCGTCCTCTTCGTCCACTTCCTC
>NW_020870028.1:34211-46711 GCF_003789085.1 Penaeus vannamei
TGGAAATGAAGATACATGAAGATAAACGTAGAAAATGAAGATATTTGAAGATATACGTAGAAAATGATATTTGAAGATATACGTAGAAAATGATATTTGAAGATATACGTAGAAAATGAAGATATTTGAAGATATACGTAGAAAATGAAGATATTTGAAGATATACGTAGAAAATGAAGATATTTAAAGATATACTTGGAAGATATACGCAGAAAATGAAGGTATTTGAAGATATACGTAGAAAATGAAGGTATTTGAAGATATACGTAGAAAATGAAGATATTTGAAGATATACGTAGAAAATAAAGATATTTGAAGATATACGTAGAAAATGAAGGTATTGAAGAATATACGTAGAGTATTTTGAAGATATACGTAGAAAATGAAGATATTTGAAGATATACGTAGAAAATAAAGATATTTGAAGATATACGTAGAGAATGAAGGTATTTGAAGATATACGTAGAAAATGAAGATATTTGAAGATTGTATGATATACGTAGAAAATGAAGATATTTGAAGATATTAGAAAATGAAGATATTTGAAGATATATGAACCCTAGAAAATGATATTTGAAGATATACGTAGAAAATGAAGATATTTGAAGATATACGTAGAGAATGAAGGTATTTGAAAGATATACATTTGAAGATATACCCGTAGAGAATGAAGGAAGATATACGTATGTGAAGATAATTTGAAGATAATACATAGAGATATGAAGATATACGTTTGAAGATATACGTAGAAAATGAAGATACATGAAGATAAACGTAGAGAATGAAGATATTTGAAGATATACGTAGAAAATGAAGATATTTGAAGATATACGTAGAAAATGAAGATATTTGAAGATATACGTAGAAAATGAAGATATTTGAAGATATACGTAGAAAATGAAAGATATTTGAAGATATACGTAGAAATGAAGATATTTGAAGATAAACGTAGAAAATGAAGATATTTGAAGATATACGTAGAAAATGAAGATATTTGAAGATATACGCAGAAAATGAAGATATTTGAAGATATACGTAGAAAATGAAGATATTTGAAGATATACGTAGAAAATGAAGATATTTGAAGATATACGTAGATGAGATATTTGAAAGATATACGTAGAAAATGAAGATATTTGAAGATATACGATATACGTAGAAAATGAAGATATTTGAAGATGTACGTAGAAAATGAAGATATTTGAAGATATACGTAGAAAATGAAGATTTTTGAAGATGTACGTAGAAAATGAAGATATTTGAAGATATACGTAGAAAAAAAAATTTGAAGATATACGTAGAAAATGAAGATATTTGAAGATGTACGTAGAAAATGAAGATATTTGAAGATATACGTAGAAAATGAAGATATTTGAAGATATACGTAGAAAATGAAGATATTTGAAGATATACGTAGAAAATGAAGATATTTGAAGATATACGTAGAAAATGAAAGATATTGAAGATATACGTAGAAAATGAAGATATTTGAAGATATACGTAGAAAATGAAGATATTTGAAGATAACGTAGAAAATGAAGATTTTTGAAGATATACGTAGAAAATGAAGATATTTTGAAGATATACGTAGAAAATGAAGATATTTGAAGATATACGTAGAAAATGAAGATATTTGAAGATATACGTAGAAAATGAAGATATTTGAAGATATACGTAGAAAAATGAAGATATTTGAAGATAACGTAGAAAATGAAGATATTTGAAGATATACGTAGAAATGAAGAATATTTGAAGATATACGTAGAAAATGAAGATATTTGAAGATATACGTAGAAAATGAAGATATTTGAAGATATACGTAGAAATGAAGATATTTGAAGATATACGTAGAAAATGAAGAATATACGTACCGTAGAAATGAAGATATTTGAAGATATACGTAGAAAATGAAGATATTTGAAAGTACGTAGAAAATGAAGATATTTGAAGATATACGAGAAAATGAAGATATTTGAAGATATACGTAGAAAATGAAGATGAAGACATACGTAGAAAATGAAGATACATGAAGATATACATAGAAAATGAAGCTATTTGAAGATGTACGTAGAGAATGAAGATATTTGAAGATATACGTAGAAAATGAAGATTTTTGAAGACATACGTAGAAAATGAAGATACATGAGATAGAAATGAATTGAAGATGTACGTAGAGAATGAAGCTATTTGAAGATGTACGTAGAGAATGAAGATATTTGAAGATAAACGTAGAAAATGAAGATATTTGGAGATATACGTAGAGAATGAAGATATTTGAAGATGTACGTAGAAAATGAAAAGATATTTTATACGTAGAGATGAAGATATTTGAAGATATACGTAGAAAATGAATATATTTGAAGATATACGTAGAAAATGAAGATATTTGAAGATATACGTAGAAAATGAAGATATTTGAAGATATACGTAGAAAATGAAGATATTTGAAGATATACGATAGAAATGAAGAAATTATTTGAAGATATACGTAGAAAATGAAGATATTGAAGATATTAACATAGAAAATGAAGATATTTGAAGATAAACGTAGAAATGAAGATATTGAAGAATTACGTAGAGAATGAAAACTTGAAGATATACGTTTGACTACGTAGAAAATGAAGATATTTGAAGATAAACGTAGAAAATGAAGATATTTGAAGATATACGTAGAGAATGAAGATACTTGAAGATAAACGTAGAAATTTTGAAGATTACGTAGAAAATGAAGATATTTGAAGATGTACGTAGAAAAATGAAGATATTTGAAGTACGTAGAAATGAAAGATATTTAAAGATACGTAGAAAATGAAGATATTTGAAGATATACGTAGAGAATGAAGATACTTGAAGATAAACGTAGAGAATGAAGATATTTGAAGATATACGTAGAAAATGAAGATATTTGAAGATATACGTAAGAAAATGAAGTATTTGAAGATATACGTAGAAAATGAAGATATTTGAAGATATACGTAGAAAAATGAAGATATTTGAAGATATACGTAGAAAATGAAGATATTTGAAGATAAACGTAGAAAATGAAGATATTTGAAGATATACGTAGAAAATGAAGATATTTGAAGATATACGTAGAAAATGAAGATATTTGAAGATATACGTAGAAAATGAGGATATTTGAAGATATACGTAGAAAATGAAGATATTTGAAGATTTACGTAGAAAATGAAGATATTTGAAGATGTACGTAGAAAATGAAGATATTTGAAGATATACGTAGAAAATGAAGATATTTGAAGATATACGTAGAGAATGAAGATATTTGAAGATATACGTAGAGAATGAAGATATTGAAGAAATATACGTAGAGAATGAAGATATTTTGAAGATATACGTAGAAAATGAAGATATTTGAAGATGTATGTAGAGAATGAAGATATTTGAAGATAAACGTAGAAAATGAAGATATTTGAAGATGTATGTAGAGAATGAAGATATTTGAAGATAAACGTAGAAAATGAAGATATTTGAAAATATACGTAGAAAATGAAGATATTTGAAGATATACGTAGAAAATGAAGATATTTGAAGATATACGTTATGAAGAAGAAGATATACGTAGAAAATGAAGATATTTGAAAATATACGTAGAAAATGAAGATATTTGAAGATATACGTAGAGAATGAAGATATTTGAAGATATATGTAGAAAATGAAGATGAATATACGTAGAAAATGAAGATATTTGAAGATATACGTAGAAAATGAAGATATTTGAAGATATACGTAGAAAATGAAGATATTTGAACACATACGTAGAAAATGAAGATATACTTAGATGAAAATGATATAGATATTTGGCAGAGGAGGTTTTACAAGGTTCATCATCCAGCATAACCCTTATAGATTATAACCCTTATAGATTCCTTAAGACAGGAACGTAGAATTTTCGAACACTACAATAAAAGAAAAGATAAATGAATAAGTAACAAAGAAATCATTGAAAAAGAGGAATGTAAACAGCGATGAGGGAGAAGGATGAAACGTACAGAGCAAGGAAGACATGATGAGAATATTATAAATAAATGAAAGAAGAGGAAGATCAGATTTGTCATACAGTGAAGCAAGCAAGCAAGCAAGAAAGAAAAACAAACATTGAAACACTGAAAACAAGGAAGAACGAGTGAAGGATAAGTGTATTGAAGTGAAAAGCGAAAAAAAAACAGATAGAGAGAAAAAAAACGAAAAAAAACGAGAACTTTCCAACAAGAAAAGCAAACCTAGTGAAACCGGCTTTAAAAAAATGGATTAGCAAGACAGAAATAAACGAGAAAGAAGCAAACTCTATAGTAACGCAAGCAAACCACTTGAAGTTACACAATAAGGAAATCTCACTAAGTTGGAATTCCAGTGACAATCTTAAACTAGCATGAAATAATTTTTTTTATGGGAGTTCCACAATGTCTTTTAAAAAAATGTCATAAATACTAGCATACTAGTACATACATACTAACATAACATACATACATACTAACATACCCATACTAGCATGAAATAATTTTTTTTATGGGAGTTCCACAATGTCTTTAAAAAAAATGTCATAAATACTAGCATACTAGTACATACATACTAACATAACATACATACATACTAACATACCCATACTAGCATGAAATATTTTTTTTATGGGAGCTGCGCAATGTCTTAAGAAAAAAAATGTCATAAATACTAGCATACTAGTACATACATACTAACATAACAGACATACATACTAACATACCCATACTAGCATGAAACAATTTTTTTATGGGAGTTCCACAATGTCTTTAAAAAAAAATGTCATAAATACTAGCATACTAGTACATACATACTAACGTAACATACATACATACTAACATACCCATACTAACATGAAATAATTTTTTTTATGGGAGCTGCGCAATGTCTTTAAAGAAAATAATGTATGGGTATATGGACAGTGGGATTTCATAAGCTGTTGATGATGAGTTCCGAACACAAGCATGTTTTAGAAAGAAATTTATACTATTTGTAAATACATCTAAAGCCACAGTGAGGTTCTTGAGGCGCAATGTTGAGGTAAGTGTACTAGGATATAAGAAAAGACACATATTGGGTCCAACAGAAATGGTTTGAGATACGCATCGGGTGCCGAGAGAGAGAGAGAGAGAGAGAGAGAAGAGGAGAGGGAGAGGGAGAGGAGAGAGGGAGAGGGAGAGGGAGAGGGAGAGGGAGAGGGATGAGAGAGAGAGAGGAGAGAGAGAGAGAGAGAGAGAGAGAGAGAGAGAGAGAGAGAGAGAGGAGAGAGAGGGAGAGAGAGAGAAGAGAGAGAGAGAGAAGAGAAGAGAGAGAGAAGAGAGAGAGAGAGAATTGAGTGAGAGAGAGAAAGAAAGAGAGAGAGAGAGAGAGAGAGAAAGAAAGAGAGAGAGAGAGAGAGAGAAGTGAGAGAAGAGAGAGAAGAGAGAAAGAAAGTAGAGAAGAAAGAAAGTGAGAGAGAAAGAGAGAAAGAAAGAAAGTGAGAGAGAAAGAGAGAAAGAAAGAAAGAGAGAGAGAGAGGGAAACAAAACATCACTGGACCAGAGCACGAAGACGGGATGTATATATGGTTTTGAGAAGAAAGAGTGAGTTATGCAAATATGATGGAAGTGCTTAATCGTTCTTCTGTTCTTGACTGCAGGGATAGAATACAAATCAAAAGATATAAAAAATAACAGCGTAATGTATTCATTATATTAGACGAGAGTGAGTGAGACAGAGTAAGGTTATTCCATTGTTCTTTACAATTAATGAAGAGAAAATTTTAAAATGAGGCGCTTAGAAGAGGGTTAAGAGGAATAGAACAAGAGGAGGATAAAGTAATAATAGTAACACATAAAGAAGTAGTTAGGGGAGAGATAGCCTTAGTGAATAAAGGATAAAGAGATATGTGATAAGCAATACAGAGATGTCCAAACACTAAAAGTGACATGATAAAATCTGCAGTGACAGATTTGGTGAATGATGGACATGAGAGTGATAAAGAGTAATTACGTTGAGATATAATTAAAGCGAATTGAATAGGAGAAAGCAAGAGAGTCAGAAAATATAAGAGTTTAAATACCCTGGCGTTACGGGAGATTAGAAGAATAGGAAATGAAAAAGAATAAGAATAATGATGATGAGAAAGAATGACCAGGGAAAGAAGAGAAAGCAATTAGCGAAAGGAGCAAGATAGGGAAATGAAAAAGAGCTTCCTTAAAATAACATGGAGTGTCGATATTATACGGACACTTGGCTATTGCGGAAAAAGTGTCATACTGTATAATGCAGACACTTACATAGATAAATAGATAGATAGAGAGAGAGAGAGAGAGAGAGGGAGAAACTGACAAACAGACAGACGAAAAGACATCCAGACACAGCCATTACGGAAAAAAACAACAGAAGATAGAAGCCTTGCTAATATGCCTTTGTAAATGAACGTTGAAAATTAGAAGAAGAAAAAAGAAAAGAAAGAAAAAAAATGGAGAAATACGACCTCCATCAGGAAAAAAGGGGAATATAAATGATAATTAAAAGAAGAAGAAAAAGAATGACCTGCTTTGACCTTAAAAGGAAATACGTTGTCAAAAAATCGCTTAAAGGCAGAAGAATAGACAGAAGAATAGGTAGAAGGTCAAGAGGATTATAGAAACATGGAATGGAATGACAGAAGCAATCAAAGAAAGAATTTTTTGAGAAATGGAAAGGGACGGATCAGCCAACGGATCTGGAGAACGAAGGAAAATCTATGTCTATTTACCTGTCTGGCTATGTGTGTGCGTATATGTGTGTGAGAGTGAGCTTGCGTTGTTATTTTTATTATTGTTATCATTATTATTCTTTCTTGTTATTACCATTATTACTGTTGTTGGTGGTGGTGGTGTTTTTTATTTTTATTAGTGCGATATTTGGAAATTTGAGATTTCGGTGAGACGTGTCATTCATTTTTATTATTATTACTTTTGATGTTGTTTGTTGTTGTTGTTGCTTTTTATTATTTATACGAGATATCCAAATCTTCATCCTTTTTATATCATTCATTTTTATTGTTATTACTATTGTTACTGTTATTGTTGTAATTACTGTCTTTTTTTAAATTGTTTTTTTGATTATTAATTATTCAAACGGAATCGCAAGAAATGTAAACAAATGCGTGTTTTTGTTTTCTTTTTTCTTTCTCACCTATTAAACGTTATTGAAAAATGATAATTAAGAGATATCCAGATCTTCATCCTTTTTATATCATTCATTTTCATTGTTATTACTATTGCTATTGTTGTTGTTGTTATTTTTATTTCTTATTAATAATGCGAGATTTGGAAATTTTAGATTTTGGTAAAACACGTGTCTATTCAAACGGAATCGCAAGAAATGTAAACAAATGAAAGTCGTTGTTTTTCCTTTTCTTTCTCACCTATTAAACGTTATTGAAAATGATTAAGAGATCCAAATCCTCATTCTTTTTATATAATTAATTTTTCTTGTTATTACTATTGTTATTGTTGTTGTTGCTATTATTTTTTCCTATTATCAATGCGAGATTTGGACATTTGAGATTTTGGTAAAACAAATGAGAATCGTTGTTTTTCTTTTTCTTTCTTACTTAACGTTGCTGAAAAAATAAGTAGTTGATATCCAAATCTTCATCCTTTTTATATCATTCATTTTTATTATTACTATTGTTATTGTTGTTGTTATTACTCTTTTTATTACTTGTGCGAGATTTGGAAATTTAAGATTTTGGTAAAACAAACGAAATCGCAAATGTAAACAAATGAGTGTCTTTGTTTTCTTTTTCTTTCTTACCTATTAACCGTTATTGAAAAATAATTAAAACATATCCAGATCCTCATCCTTTTCAAATTATTCATTTTCTTTGTTATTACTATTGTTATTGTTGTTGTTATTATTTCTTATTATTTATGCGAGATTTGGAAACTTGAGATTTTGGTAAAACGCGCCTCTAACGGAATCGCAAGAAATGTAAACAAATGTCTTTGTTTTCTTTTTCTTTCTAACCTATTAAACGTTATTGAAAAATAATTAAAAAATATCCACATCTTCATCCTTTTTATATAATTCATATCTATTGTTATTACTATTGTTATTATTGTCGGTGTTATTATTATGTCTTATTATTAATGCGAGATTTGGAAATTTGAGATTTTGATAAAACGCGCCTCTAACGGAATCGCAAGAAATGTAAACAAATGAAAGTCGTTGTTTTTCTTTTTCTTTCTTACTTAACGCTATTAAAAATAATTAAAAGATATGGAACATATATCATTCTTACATAACATGCAAGATATAAAGTTTATTAAAAATTTAAATGAAAAAAAATTTAATTGATTTTTTTTATAGATCGTAGCACATGCTAATCCCCGCTAATTACAAAACTTGCAGGAAGTGAATATAGTTTTAATTAGGAAATTTCGAATTCTTCAAATCTATACATATGTTCATCTATCTTTATCTTAAGACTGTGTTTTGCCGCGTTTAATAATTTATATATCGTACATAATCAAAGAAAAATGATAATGAGATACAAACGATTATGACAGAATTCACGAAGGAAATAATTATTTTTTAGAGCAACCGAGTGGCGCACACACACACACACCACACAACACACACACAACACCAACACACACACACACACACACACACACACACACACACAACACACACACACACACACACACACACACACACACACACACACACACACACACAAACATACACCTTCGGGATAAAAAAAAAATGCATTTATACACAACCATTAATGACTACTAATTAGAAAAAAAAATCTATAAAATATGTACACAAAAATTTCTGTTTCATGAATTACGAAATACATTCTCGTGAAAAGAATAAAAAAAAAAAAACTTTCGCAAAGTTGAAGAGATTTCAGCTAATTAATTTCAGCCAAAGTTTTCTCTCAGCCAAAACAAGTCAGTGAAAATTATGACCATTTATCTATCTCAAATTTCGTAAACAGAAAGTTTATATTGTTTTATAATATTCTTTTTTATAGAATACTCGAGTAACTATTATTCTTTCTTGAAATTTGTAATATGCTGTTTGTTTTTTTCATAGTTATTGTTATTATATATTCTCTTGTTCTTCTGCTTGTTTATCATAGTTATCGTTTTTAATTATTATTATTCAGGTTCTATGACCATGATTATTGGATTGGTCTTTTTTCATTCTTCTTCATAATCTTTTTCTTTATGTTTTCTACAATTTATATAACACTATAAACATTGTTCTTATTTCAAAGTTTTCTTCGTTATATAACATCATAATCACTGTTCCTTTTCTAAAGTTTTCTTCGTTATATATTATCTTTGTTCTTTTTTTAAAATTCTTCTTCAAATTATATATCACCATAATTATCATTCATTATCTTTATTCAGTTTATACAACATTATGATTACTGTATTTCCTTCTTCTTTTTCTCTCTCGTGTAATGAAATGTGTAAATAAAACGAAGTATTTTGGGAAGTTACAAATTCATTACATCTGTAACCTTGTTTATACATCTTGGTATTATCTACAGCTGATGGAATAAGAACATACAGTATAACAGTACTATAAAATCGATTATTAACTAACCGCAATCACTTGTTTACGTCAAATAACTTAAAAATCAAATATAAAAAAAACAAACGGAGAAGAGGAAACAACACATAATAAATACATTTAGCTAAAAGGTCTATAGAACAAAAAAAAAAAAAAATATCAAAATACGATATGAGACGAACCCCAAAAAATAAAAAAAGGAAACAATTTTTTCAAAAAACAAAAAAATGGGGGAGTAAAAAACCAGAGAATCATTTTTTTTTTATCTCTCTTTGAAAAATTAAAAATAAAGAGGAGGGTCAAAAGGAAGGAATATTATCAACGCATATTATGCTGCTAACAACCAAGAACCAAAATCTGGTTGCTTAACAATTATGCCTCAACCAGTGCCTACGTGGGGGTCAACCAGATCCTATGACCTATCTAAAGTACGGGAACGCGAGACACCTTCTCTGACATTGTGTTATCTGCGAGAGGCTGTGGAAGAGAGACACACGGCGAAAAGGGGAAAGAAAGGAGGAGAAAAGGAGAAGGAAAAGGGGAAGAATGGAGGGACAAATAAGAGACACACGGCGAGAAAGGAGGAGATAGGACAAGGAAAAGGGGAAGAATGGAGGGCCAAATAAGAAAGAGACACGGCGAGAAAGGAGGAGATAAAACAAGGAAAAAGGGGAAGAATGAAGGGACAAATAATAAACAGTCTTCGATTATAGTATCATGAATGATATCAAATAGGAAAAAAAAAGAAAAAAATAACACATTTGGTCATCCACTGAAAGACAAGAGAATGTGAGAAAAAGAACAAGAACAAAGAGAGAGAAACGAAACAAAATAATCCAGAATAACAGCAAGAAAGTAAGGGGAAAAATGGAAAAATGAATAATATCTCTCCCACCGTCCTTGCACACACAAGAGACCCCCTACAGAGCCTCCCCAAAAAGGACCCCGCAGGAGTAGGCGCCCTCTCAAAAGGACACCGAAGCCTTCCCGGGGAGTCCTCGTCAGGGAGGTGACCGCCACGAGATCCTACGTAATTAATGACTAGGAAACGCTTGCACAGAGATGGGGTTAAGGAAGGGAGGGGGGGAAGGTGGGAGGGGGAAGGGATTAGGAGATGGGGGGGAGGAGGAGAGAGGAGAAGGAGGAGGAGGACGAGGGGGAAGGAGGAGGAGGGGAGGACGAGGGGGGGAAGGAGGAGGAGGAGGAGGAGGAGGGGAGGGAGAGAAGGAAGGAGGAGGGAGAAGGAGGGGAAGGAGGAGGGGGGAAGGAGGAGGACGAGGAGGAGGTGAGGAAGAGCAAGTGAGACTGGAATGATAATCACTGACTGTGACGGTACAAAATGGGTTGTCATACATTGTACCTCGTGTGCTCTTCTCTCTCTCTCTCTCTCTCTCTCTCTGGTTTTACTTGAGGTCACGGGGATTCTCTGTGTCTTTGGTGTCGGTTCTTAGGGTACAGAAAAAAAGGGAAAAAAAACAACAACAAATTTGGTATTTCTTTGGCATCATTGATTGTTTTTTTTATTATTATTTCAACGGCTGAGTTTCGTTAATCGTTCGCAGACAAAGAGCACAGCAACTACATTTATTTATTTTTAGTTTTTTAAAATGTTTTAATATCTAATTAATTCTACGTGTAATTCTTGGGGGTCTAGAAAATATAAAAGGACATTAGAGTTAGAGCAAGTATGAGCACTCTGTAATGTTGTGTGTGTGTGCGTGGCGTGCGTGCGTGTGTGTGTGTGTGTGTGTGTGTGTGTGTGTGTGTGTGTGTGTGTGTGTGTGTGTGTGTGTGTGTGTGTGTGTGTGTGTGTGTGTGTGTGTGTGTGTGTGTGCAGAAGAACACCATGAGGGCAGTCTTTACCACGAAACTCAAATAACCGGGATTCCCCTCCCTTAAATTATACATCTTAAGTTTAGACTGGGAATGATGAGTTTGAACTTCGACAACTTCTTCAGGAAAGTCATCAGCAAAGATGTTAAGATCAGCAGGAAGTTTATACTTTGGGTTACGTGTGATATAAAACTAGAAAATATATTGTAAACTGACGTCGCCGCCTTTCCTGTCAATATCACCAGCGTAATGAGAAAGGAAAATCGTCTTAATCGTTTATCATGAAGCGACAGGCAAGTCCTCGACGCCCAGAGCAGATGGAAGGCCGTGGAGGAGGTCCTTGAAGGAGGGTTCCCGGGTCGATCTCGGGCGGAGGAGGTCCTCGAGGAGGCCTCCGCTGGGAGACTTCGCTGGCTCCGGAAAGGGGAACGAAGGTCGTCCTTTGGATTCCTTGCGTTGACCTCGGACGAAGNTAGTGTCTCTCCGAGTGCTCGGGTCAGGGTCGTCGCGCAGGAGAGATCGCAGAGCACTTAGAGAGTCAAAGGTGGGAGAAAGGGAGGGAAGGAGGGCAGGAGTGACGGGATGGGTAAGTGGAGGGAGAGAGAGAAGGTTTGTGTATGATGTGGTGTATACTATATCTATATATAAGTATTATGTATATTAGTATATATTATATATATATTATATATATATATAGCTATATAGGTAGATATATAGATATATAGATATAATATATGATATTAGATATTAATATCCGATAATAATATAGATATTTAATAGTATAAGTTGTATTCATAACACCATCTTCTCTCCCTCACCGCTCTTGGGGGTAATCTTCGCATCAAGGTTCTCTCTCTCTTCCCCTCCTTTCTTCCCCTCCCTCCCTTACTCTCTCTATCTTCTAAGCTCTGTTTCTTCTTGTCTTCGGGGTCTCTCTTCTCCTCTCTCGAGTCACACACAAAATACACAACATCTACACTCACACCACACGCACACACACACACCACACACACACACACGCACATCTTCTCTCTCCACTACTCCACACACACACATTCACCATCACAGCACACACAGATCACAAC
>NW_020870028.1:51711-64211 GCF_003789085.1 Penaeus vannamei
ACAGACAGACAGACAGAAGAGAAGGAAAGAGAGAGAGTGAGAGTTTGCAAGAAAGGGTAATAACTAAAAAAAGGGGAAAGATGAGAAGGAAAAACGAAAAACGAAATTATAGAAAGAACACTGATGAGATAGAGCGAGGAGCGTGATCGAGTTACCAAAGTCGCCAATTAACGGCGCGCAGATTAAGAAATAACAAGATCAACAGTAATTGCTAAAAAAAGGAAAAAAATTATATATATACACCAGCATATCCAATAGAGATCATGATTACCCACACACAGAAAACCATCCCAAGTAATGGGTTAACCTCTCCTCCATCCCCTCCCCTCTCTCCCTCTCCTCCACTCCCTCTCCCCTCTCTCCCTTCTCTCCCCTCTCACACCCTCTCCCACTCCCCTCTCCCCCATCCTCTCAGGTATACGCGTGACTGGAAGCAGAAATAACATCGTCTATTTTTGGTCTATTTTTAGCGCCATATGAGCGTATGTGGGTGCTCTGAGGGGCCCAGAGGCCTGTTTAAACGTTCGAAGAATACCTTCGATGGAGATGGAAGAGGGGAGAGAGAGGAAGGGAGGGAAGACTGAGAGAGGTTGAGGTAAAAGAAGGAAGTTGGAGGGAAGAAGAGGTGGAGGCAAGGTGGAGGAAGGGAGTTAAGGGAGGCAGTGAGATGGGAGGGAAAAGGATTAGGGGGAGAGAGATAGGAGGGAAGAAATGAAGGGCCAGTTAGGGGAGAGAAGGGATAAGGGAGGAAAAGGAAGGAGGGAGAGAGGTGGAAGGATAGACGGGAGGCTTGGAAGGAAAAGAGATGCGAGGCAGGGAAAAGAAGTGGGGGAAAGGAGGCGAGGGAGAATAGACGAAGGGGGGAGGGAAAGAAGGGAGAGAAAGGAAGGATCCAGTCGATTAATCCGAAAAAAAGAATAAAGATAGAATAAATAAAGAAATAATTCGAAATAGAACATTCAAACGCGTCATTAAAAAAAATAAACATCAAAAAAAGAAAAGACTTAAAACTAAAAAATGAAAACAAAATATTTCCCAATAAACGGCACAAGCAAAAGGGAAAGAGAAAACTAGCAACATCAGTACACGAAATGAATCTCGAGAAAAGCGGACAGTCGGCCAAAAGAAGTGAAGCCTTACCCTTTATTACGATCGCAAATTGGCCAAATATTGTTTAACAGGAAGCAGTCTTCTAAGCCGCTTATTTTTTGCAGTAAATTAAATTCACGAAGAGAGAAAGGGAGAGAGGAGAGAAGAAGGAGAGGGAAGAGGAGAGAAAAAGGAGAGGCAACGAGGGAGAGGAGAAAAGAGAGAGGCAAAGAGAAGACGAGGAGAGGGAGAGGAGAAAGGAGAAAGGAAGAGAAGAGGAAGGGCATAGGAAGAGGAAGAAAGGAAAGAGGAAGAGGAGAAGAAGAAGAGATTTTCGAGATTGTTTCAAGATGCTCGCCTTTGCAAGGTTATTTTATTTGTCAAGAACTGACAAGCAAATAAAGAGTTAAAATACCAGTATCAAGGAATCCATTCAAAAATAATGATAATAATAAAAAATACGAACTAAAAAAATCAAGGATATTGAAACGTGAAAAACAATAGGAACGAATTGACAGTTCGGTAGTTCTTGATATGAACGGTCCGTCTCCAGCGTCGGAATCCGTTATGGAATATTAACTGTATTGTCTGGCGTCCGTTTGGCCAATGTGGAACTGAGGATATGGAGTGTGCGTGCACCTCCACACTCACAAACAAATACACGCCACGTAACACCACGCACACGCACACGCACAAAGCACAAAGCACAAGCACAACGCCACCACACGCTGTTCTGATGCACACCACACGAAACAGCGCACACGCCACACGCACACACGCACACGCACACGCACACACACACACACACATCGACACACACAACACACACACACACACAGCACACACACACACACACACACACACACACAACAATTGCCACGACACACACACACACCACACACACACACTCAACACACACTCACACACACACACACACACACACACACACACACACACACACCACACACACACACAACACTAACACACACACAATTATATATATATATATATATATAATATAATATAATATATATATATATATACTTATATAAACCGGAGAACAGACAGAGACAGAGATAGAAAGGAGACAATTAAACTTTCAAGGAGAAACCTACCTCGCTATCGACAACATGTAATGAGAGGTGCAAGTTGAACAGCCAAAGAAAGAGAAGACAGAAGAAAGAAAGAAGAAAGAGAAAAGAAGATGAAGAAGAAGAAGATGATGATAATGATGATGATGATAAGAAGAAGAGGAAGAAGAAAAAGAAGACGAGGAAGAAGAAAAAAGAAACAAGAAAAATAAGAAGGATAATAGAAAAAAGAGAAAGAAGAACATAGAAAAAACATAAAAAAAGGAAGAAATACAAACGAAGTAGAAAACGAAAAACAGAAAGAATCCTAGAATTAGGAAAAGACCGCAATAACATGTTTACGTCCCCGTCTTCTTGGTAGATGCGATATATTTAAGTCTCGGTTGTGTAAGAAGCAAGGTGTCGTGTTTGCGAGAAAACGTCTTAGGAGATCGGAGGCTGAAGTGTATTAAAAATTTGAAGGTCAGAGTTCTGTGATTATGAAGTTCATGGACGTGCATGGGGTGTCTGAGGTTATGTAATGGGAGTGTCTTTGTTTTATGAGGTGCGTGATGGTGTGGACTGTGTATGTAATTGAAGCGTGTTTGTTTATAAAGGTGTGTGATGGTGTGTCTGAGTTTATGTAATGGGAGTGTGTTTGTATAAAAAGGTGTATTCTAGGAGGGTAATAGTGTTGATGTGTTTGTGGGGACGAAAGATGAATTCTTTTCTCTCTCTTCTCTTTCTTTTCTTCTCTCTCTCCCTCTCTCTCCTCTCTCTCTCTCTCTCTCTCTCTCTCTCTCTCTCTCTCTCTCTCGTCATCTGTCTTCCTCTTCACCACTCTCTCTCACTCTCACACCAACAACACACAACACAACACACACACAGCACACACAGACACACACACACACCCACACACAACACACAAACCACACACACACACAACACACACAGCAGAACACACATATGACGACACGCTTGCCAATAAACCCCGACCGCACGTCTTGTAATCAAAGCCGCCCCGTCCCCTTGCTGAACAGGATTCTTGCTCGCGTTTGAACATCCAACACATGTTCAGATGCCAAAGGGGGCGCCGCTCCGGTTCTTCCCCGTGTTCTTCGGTGTTCTTCAGGTGGAGGAGGACCACGTGGCATTCTGTCGACGCGTGGGATTTTGTTGGAGGTGAAAGGATAGGTGGAAAGGGAAGGATATTCGTTGTTCATTTTGTTCTTCGGGTGAGGAAGAACTCTGCGAACGTGTGATCTTGGTAAAAGTGAAAAATGCATGTGATCTTAAAAGTGAAAAAAAGAAAGAAAATTCGTTCTTCACTTTGTTCTTCTGGTGAGGAAGAACACTGCGAACGCTTGTGATCTTATTAAAAGTGAGAAAGAAGTGAAAAGCGAAGAAAAAAATCGTTTCGTTGCGGTATCGGTGAGGCAACGGATGAAGACGAGGATTCACGAGGTGATTTTCGCTTTTCTAGAACTTGCGATTTCTGTGGGTAAGGGAAGGGGGGGTGTAGGTAAATGATGAGGATGATTAGGAGGAGATGGAAGGAGAAGGAGGAAAGAAGGAATGGGAATAATAAAAACACGATGATGATGAAGAGGAGATTAGAACAAAATGTAGAGGAGATGGAAAGGTAAGGAATCGAAAGACAAAGAAAGAGAAACAGACAGACAGACATAGAAAGAAAGAAAAAGAAAAAAAAGAAGAAAAGAGAGAGAGAGACAGAGAGCAAGACGAAGAAAGAGGAAGAAGAAAAAATAGAGAGGAAGATGAACGAAGAAAGAAGACCCACCCCGACTCTCGCACTGAGCCTCGCAAGCTGGTTTTCTCTTCTGATTTCGAGATGGGTTCAAAAATGCTCGGGAAAAAGGTTCATTTCTCGTTTGTTCATCATGGGTTTTATTTTATTTTATTCATTTATTTTGTTTATTTATTTTATTATTCATTTTATTTTATTTTTATTTTTTTTTATTTTATTTATTTTATTTATTTTTATTTATTTTATTTATTTTTATTTATTTTATTTATTTTATTTATTTATTTATTCATTTATTTTTTTATTTATTTTATTTATTTATTTTATTTATCTATTTTATTTATCTATTTTTATTAATTTATTTATTTTATTTATTTATTTAGTTTGTTTATTGGCTTCGAGTATATGGGATTCATTGGGGTGGGGGTCGTGTGGGAGGGGCTGGATGTTGCGAATGGCGTTGGTAGTGTTAGTGGTTGTGGTAGTTGGAGCAGTGGTTGTGATTATTTGTTTTTTTTGTGTGTGTATTTGTTGTGTGTTGTGTGTGTGTGTGTGTGTGTGTGTGTGTGTGTGTGTGTGTGTGTGTACGTGTGTGTGTGCGCGCGTGCTCGTGTGTGTATGCGTGTTAAGGGGATTTGTTTATTTTTTTTTTATCTCTCCGGAAAAGGAAAAAATATAAAGATAAAAAATATATATTACACAATCTAAAAAATAAAAAGTCCTAAATTTCGAAATGACCAACGCTAACGGTTCCTGATCCCCCCTCCTCCCTCCAACCCCCATCCCCCATCCTCCTTCCCCTCCCACCCCCACCCTCCCTACGTCAGCTTCCATTCATCTTTTACGAAACCATGAATGAAATCCACAGGTCAACGAAGACCGCCGTAAGAAAAAAAAAAAAAAAAAAAGTCTGGCATGTCCTGCTTGATCTGGATAATTGATAATTGATACGCAATTATGATAATTCTCTCGGCTTCCATATCACGACCTCCGTAAAAGACTCGCAATTGGATGCCGCTAATACACAGCATGTGATCTTGATACAGCGGTTTAATTCGTGCGGTCGCCTAAGAGAGGTAGTAGTGATGAGGGGGTTAATTAGTGCTATTTGTAAATTATATCATTTGTAAGGGAAATTTTCTGTGGTAATGATGGGTACAGATGCTAATAATGATGGCGGGAAGAAGTTCGGATGCTAATGATAGTCGTAAGAGAGAAGCATAAATGGTGATGATTGTTGTAAAGCGAGGGATGGTAAT
The DNA here is from genome assembly GCF_003789085.1 of Penaeus vannamei. Lineage (NCBI taxonomy): Eukaryota > Metazoa > Arthropoda > Malacostraca > Decapoda > Penaeidae > Penaeus > Penaeus vannamei. The sequence continues at coordinate 56,895 of NW_020870028.1, forward strand.
GATAACAAGCGCGTGATAGAAAAGAGAGAAAGCAAAGAGATGGAAAGAGAGAGAGAGAGAGAAAATGGAGAAGAATGGCACGGTGCCAGCGGTATGACCATTACCTCATTCTTAACTTTTCCCTTCTTCTCCCCCCCCCCCTTCTCCTCTTCGTTGTCACCTTACTTCGTTCTTTCCTTTTCTTCTCTCATCCCTTCTCCGCTTCGTTGTCTCCCCACCTCGTTTTCGCTCTCTCTCTCTCCCTCTCACTCACTCTCTCTCTCTCTCTCTCTCTCTCTCTCTCTCTCTCTCTCTCTCTCTCTCTCTCTCTCTTCTCTCTCTCTCTCTCTCTTCTCTCTCTCTCTCTCTCTCTCTCTCTCTCTCTCTCTCTCTCTCTCTCTCCCCCTCTGTCCTCTCGTTCCCGTCTCTCCCCGCTCGCCTCACCCTCGACCTGATCACATCCTCCCTCATCTCCCCCAACCCTTTCCCTCCTTCCAGTCCTACCCCCATCCCCTCTACTCCCCCTTCCCTTACCGTCTCTATTTCCCTTTCTCTTCCCCAGAATTCCCCCCTTCCAACACCCTACCCTCTCCCCCTCCATCAACCGTGCTTATTTCCCTTTCCTTCCTCCCCTCCCCATAACCCAACCTCCCCCCTTCCTCATCTCTTCCCCCCACCACCCTTACCCTCCATATCACCCCTACCTTCCCCCTCCCCAATAATCTCTACATCTCCTTTCCTCCCAACCCTTCCTCATCGCCCTTACTGCCATCCTCCCCTCATCGCCCCCACCCCTTCCTCGTCCCTTCCCACCACCCCTTCCCCCCACCCCCTACCCTCCACCTCCATTAGTCCTCTCCCCTTCCTCCCACTCCCTCCCCCCACACCCCTTTCTCCCATATCACCCTACCTTCCCTCTCCCCATAGTCCCTCCCACCCCTTCCCCCAACCACCCACCTTCCCTTCCCCATTAGTCCCTCTATCCCTTCCCTCCCACCCCCTCCACCCACCGCCCCTCACTACAACGACAACCCGAGAAACGAGACGGGGAAGCGACCGCGAATCCCGAAGATGGCGGCGGCGAAGGAAAGGACAGAAGGACAAGAAAGTTCTCCTTCGATGACTCGGGGAATTCGCCATTGAGTCGCCGGAGAGGAATGGAGGTGAATTGACCGCTAAGGATGATGGGGGGGGGGGGAGAGGTCGGGCTTTTCTTCCCTCCCTCTCTCTCTCTTTCCCTCCTTTCCTTCCTTCCTCCTGCGGGTCGCTTTCTTCTCCCTCCACTCCTTACCTCCTTTTCTTCATTCTTCCTTCCTCCTTCCCCCTTTCCCTCCTTCTTTCCCTTCTTTCCCTTCTCCCACTCTTTCTCTCCTCCTTCCCCTCTCTTTCTCTCCCTCTCTCCTTCCCCCTTCTTCCTCCCTCTTTCTCTCCTCCTCCCCCCTATTCCTTCTTCTTCCCCCACTCTTTGCCTCCCTCTCTCTCTCCCCCTTCTCCCCTCTTTCTCTTCTTCCTCCCCCCTCTTTCTCTCCCTCCCTTCCTTCCTCCTGCGTGAGGGTCTTGTGAGGAAGGCAACCCAGGAGAGTCTAGGAGAAGAGAGGAAAGAAAAAAATGCGATGGGATAGGATAGGTCTGATTGTGAGGAAGGGAGGATGATAAATGAGGTTGAACCTTGAGGAGGTGGGGGATGACTGTGAGGTTGACCTTGAGGAAGTGAGGATGATTATGAGGAAGTGGAGGATGAGTGTGAGGAAGTGAAGACGGTCGTGAGGTTGACCTTGAGGAGATGAGGATGATTGTGAGGAAGTGGAGGATGACTGAGGAAATGAGGACGATTGTGAGGAAGTGAAGTTAACCTTGAGGAAGTGATGAGTGAGATGAGATGAGCCGTAAAGAAATCATATTTGGCTTATGAGTGAAGACCAGTTTTGGAAGCGGATGGACTGCGAATACCACAGAAGTTGACAGAACGGGAGAGCAAATGAGGGAGAGTGATAATTAGGGAGTAGGGATAATGAGGAGATCAGGTTAAGCAGCGGGCTGGGGTGGGTGGGAGGGGGTGGGGGGAGTGACGGGGAAGAAGAGTGGCACGCTAAAGGAAGGAGACACTGAGGAATCGAAGGAGACAGAGAGACGGACAGGGAAAGAGAGGGGAGAGGAGAGGAGGAGAGAGGGGGACAGGGGAGTGAGGGGGCAGGGGGAGTGGAGGGAGGCAGGGGAAAAGGGATAAATATAGCGACCGAATTTCGGGTTTCGAACTTTCGGAATTTGGGTGGTCGTGGGTTTTCGTAAGGTTAACCAATATTGTTAGATGTGGCAACGAAGTATTTTTTCTTCTTGGTTAAATGTGGGAGTTTAGTGGGGGGGGGGGTTTCTAAGTATCTTTTTTTCTTCTATGTTAGATGTGGCAACTAAATATTTTTTTTCTTCTTTTTTGCCTTCGTTGTGGAACCTAATACGTAATAATGAACTCGGATTCCTATGGGGCAACGGATGAGGTTTTGTGAATGCAGCGATATGACGTAACGAGATGTGCTGAATCCCCCCCCTTCCCACTCCCCCTCCCCTCCACCCTTCCCCTCCTCCTCCCCCTCCTCCCCACCCTCCCCCTAGCTTTGGAAAAGGTTTGTTAGAGTCTTCGCTCGCCGTCTCTCGTAAGTCTGTCTCCGTGATGGTCTGATTTGGTTTGCAGATCCGTAAAGAACTTGCTTGTTGATTAATCCGGTCTCCCTGTGTGATAAATGTGTTGGTTTATCTTCTTTCGTAAGGATGATGTCGATGTTGATCAGCATTCGAGTTTCTATTAATTCTGCTAATGCTGAGGTTAATTGTAATGTGATAACATAATATTGCTTGATGCTGATAATATTGAATATGGTATTGCACATTCACCGTAATTGGTATAGCTAACGGTATTGGTAAAAAATGATATTAGCCATTATTTAATTCCACGAGTTAGTTACTGTAATGACCCTAAATCTGCAGACATCGGCAAATGAAAGTGAACAGGAATTCCGTACCTAGTTCACCCCCCCCCCCCCCCCCCCGGCGTGTCTGGATGCGACCGTGAATCCACCGTCTCGAGGTAGACATCCATCTCTCACGCTCTCGAAGCCACGGCCAGCGATTCCAGTCCTGTTGCTCGGAGGGGAAAAATAGTGGAAACTGACATTTTCTAGCGATGGGAGTCCTCATGGGGTATTTAATAGCTTTCGTAGTGAAGGGAGAGTCCCAAAGGGGGTAGTGGATAACCCATTCGAATTAATGGGGGTAAAAGAAAGGACTAACCGGCAACGGAAGGTCGGGAGCGCGGGATGTTCGGCCGAGAAATTTGGGAATACGGCTCAGTTGTTCCTTGGCGAGTGTGGGGTGTGGACGTGGGACCTGTGCGCTCCTCCACGCTCGCTTACCTGGTGTGTACAGTCGTGGCGATATAAGGCCCTCGATGCTCGCTTACTCAAACGTGTGTTTTTTTGTGATTACTGACAGTGCCATTTGAGAGATGGAATTATTTTTGTGATTTATTTGATCTTAAGTGTTTTTTTTGTTGTGTGGATGGGATATTTTTTTAAAAAAAATTCTTTAACGTGTATTCTGATATGGAGTTTTGATAGAACGAGATCGTCTGTGGTTTTCGATTGAGTGTGTTTACCGACGGCGTGTCGGAATGCGAGGAAGGTGCACGGAGGCTGGAGAGGAACAGGACCTAATGAGTGCCTTGAGAGGATTCGCCTGCAATCAAGCCGTACGCCACAGGAAATCGAGATCAATGAAGGGCTCCCTGATGAATGAAGGCCCTCTCCCTCCCCCCTCCCTCCCTCCCTTCCTTCCCTCCTCGCTCGCCACCATCAAACAGGAACGTGATTCTGTCCCGAGATGAGGGTGATAACGGGTGTGGTGTGTATGTGTGGTGATTAGATGGGAGTGATAGTGTGTGGTCAGTTCCTCGTGGAGCAGTGAATAGGTGCTCAGAACCCATGGTTTAAGCCTTCGCGTGACCTGTGTGAGGTGAAGATAATTTTGATTTATTTTTTTGGATATCAAAGCTTTCGTCGACATTGCACGATGGCAGTGACGTGTTCCTGTAATGGATATGCCATCCTTCACCCTCGCGCGACCAGAAATATCAATTACCGAAAGGGAAATAACCCGAGTCTGATTCATTCCGCCAAAGCAGCACGTGACACCTTTAATCGCTATACTGAGTTACGGCGACCGATGGAAACGCGATACAGCGACCGAAAGAGCGAACCCGGGGCGACTAATGCGCTTTGGTGGGAAATTCGTAATGGCCAGGCGGGTCCCGTGTCAGTCTCTCTCTGGCCCGAGACCTGCAGAGGAGTGTGACTGCGCTGAGTATCCAAGAGATTAGTTGTCACCGAGGCAGGAGACTTTTTTTATTTTCATTTTGTGATGTTTAGGTGTTCGTATCTTCGTTCGTGTTATTAATAGCGTTAGTATCATCGTTATTTATATTCGCGCTGAAGTGATTGCGACTACAGGACCTGCCGTGGTTATTGAATCTACTTCCTGCCTTGCGGTTTGGAGATGCATGCGTGCGATTTACATACTGCATTTGTGCTTCTAAGCAAACGCGGAGAAAATCCACTCTGCATGTGCTCTCGGTGCTCTGAGAGTGATTGATGCGAGTTTGAGTGCCATTCCCCTCGATTTTTTGCCTCAGTCTGGCCTCACGTGTTTAGCTTCGAGGAAAGGATGTGTTAGATGCTTCGTGAGCGATGGGGAGGTGCTCGCCAAAGGTTATTTGCAGTTCATGTATTCGGTGGAAGTTCGCGTGTAAATTGGACTGCATGCGTTGACTTAACGAGGCTAACTTCGATCGGAGATTAGCATTCGCCCGCCCGCGCCGTGCAGGCAAGTTTGGGGCCGATTCGAGAAAGGCGTAAGGTGTTCTGCCAAAGTTTGCATTGGGCGCATTGGAAGAACTCCCCGCATCCTCCCTCCTCCTTTTCCCCTCCTCCTCCCTCTTCTCCACCCCCTCCTTCCCTTCACCCATAACCCTTACCCTCCTCAGGGTCCCCGAAAATTATGAATGGTGGTAAACCCGTATGTTTTGTTGTCGAACCTGAGCTCCCTACACCCAGGGCTAGGGGGAGGGTATATAAGTTCGGGGTGTCATTCGATACCATACCGAGTCTCTCTCTCTCTCTCTCTCTCTCTCTCTCTCTCTCTCTCTCTCTCTCTCTCCTCTCTCTCTCTCTCTCTCTCTCTCTCTCTCTCTCTCTCTTCTCTCTTTTCTTTCCTCTCTCTCTCTCCCTCCCTCCCTCCTCCCTTTCTCTCTCCCCTCTTCTCTCTCTCTCCTCTCTCCTCTCTCTCTCTTCTCTCTCTTCTCTTCTCTCTCTCTCTTCTCTCTCTCTCTCCCTCTCTCTCTCTCTCTCTCTTCTCCTCTCTCTCTCTCTCTGCCCTCTTTCCTCTCATCATCTCTCTGTGTACGTATACATCAATATATTTGCCTATCTATCCATCAGTGTGTCTTTCCTGCCCGTCCCGCCTCGCCATTCTTCCCACCGTCCCATAATCTTAATTATGTCCCAGACGATATAACTGGCTGTTCGCTCCCTCCCTCGTTGGCACTGTTTTAACCGCATTACAGCGCGTTGGCTTTCATTATTGAACCGGAAGAATCTCTCAACATTAATTAAGCCTTTGTTCGATCCGGGTTGCTCGATGACAGTGATTGCTTAGTCGGAATATCAAAATACCGCCTTGGGTTGCTTTCGCGCATTCGGGCGAGTCAACGAGATGCAAGTCCAATTTGCTCTTATCTTGATGGTCGTTTTATTCATGATATCTCTCGCCGTGGTTGTGCATCGCGGTTTTTTTATATATATACAACACTTGTTATTCAATGACGGGAAGTTGAGAAATCCATAACGGATTTATGATTTATTCATTTATGAATAATGAACGTGATTACAATTCAATTAATAAACGGAAGAAAAACACGAAAGTATGTTCGCGAACAATTAATAAAAGGGAGGAAAAAACAAAAAAAAAAAACGCGAAATTTTCCATCCATCACAGCCACGTCATGATCTCCCTCCTCAAATTAGGCAAAACATAAAGATGCTTAACTTCATTAGCAGTTCCCAGGGTAGCAGCCACAGGGACAGGAAACCCCCGTGGTCGCGCTGGCCATGGGAAAGTGGCGAGGGGCGTGTAAGGGGAAGCCAACGCACCCCATGCTCTGAGGGTGTCGTGTGTGCCTGGGGGTAGGGTGCAGCTGGGGGGTGGGCTGGGGTGGGAGGGGTAAGGGGTGTATGGGTGTGAAGGGGATGTGGGTGGCTATTGGGGGTGGGGGTTGAGGGGGTGAGAAGAGGATGCGTGTGTGCGAATTCTTGTTTGTGATTTACTGTTTCTTTTTTTTTTTGCGGATGTGTAAGGATGAGTGTGGATGTGTTGATATTCTGGGTGGTGTGTGTGTGTGTGTGTGTGTGAGTGAGAGAGAGAGAGAGAGAGAGAGAGAGAGAGAGAAGGAAAGAAAGAAAGAAAGAGAGAGAGAGAGAGAGAGAGAGAGAGAGAGAGAGAGAGAGAGAGAGAGAGAGAGAGAGAGAGAGAGAGAGAGAGGAGAGAGAGAGAGATTAGAGTTACAATTAAGAATTTAGAATTTGCTCGAATGTTCCTAAATACTTGGGAATACGCGCGTGGTATACTCAAGATTGCAGAATTTGCTGCAGACTCTCCGAGAATCTCGCCGAGGTCTCAGGTAGATCGCAAGGACTTCTTCGTCTTCTTGCGGTGCAGTTTTGGTCACAGTTGTGTAACTTTGAGGTATTGGTGGATGTAATCGTGAGAAAGAGAGGGGAGGGAGAGGAGAAGGGAGGAAGAGAGAGAGGGAGGGAGAGGGAGAGGGAGAGAGAGGAGAGGGAGAGGGAGAGGGAGAGGGAGAGGAGAAGAGGGAGAGGGAGAGGAGAGGGAGAGGGAGAGGGAGAGAAGAGAGAGAGAGAGAGAGAGAGAGAGAGAGAGAGAGAGAGAGAGAGATAGAGATAGAGATAGAGATAGAGATAGAGATTAGAGAAAGAAGAGGAGAGAGAGAGAGAGAGAGAGAGGAGAGAGAAGAGAGGTGAGGGAGGGGGGAGGGAGAAAGAGAGAATGTAATCGAGAGAAGGAGTCGGGAGAAGGAGTAAGATGAAGAAGGGGGAGGAGGAAAAATTAGGTAAATGGGAAAGGGAAAGCAAGTGAATAAATGTGTGTGGGAAGGGAAGAGATAAGGGAGGGGGGTTGGGGATGGGGGGTGATTGCACGTTCTCACCTGACTCCTATCACTCACACGCAAAAGATATTGGTATTTGATACGCGCCTTACGTCATTTTCCACGGG
>NW_020870028.1:69211-75624 GCF_003789085.1 Penaeus vannamei
AGAGAAAAAGAGATAGACAAACACCGAGAGAGCAAGAGACAGAGACAGAAACAGAGATAGACAAACACCGAGAGAGCAAGAGACAGAGAGATAGACAAACACAGAGAGACCAGAAGGAGAAAAACAGAGATAGACGAGAGAACAAGAGACAAGACAAACAGATAGACAAACACAGAGAAGAGCAAGAAGACAGAGACAGAAAAAGAGATAGACAAACACCGAGAGAAACAAGAGAGCAAGAGACAGAAACAGAGATAGACAAACACAGAGAGACCAAGAGAACAGAGACAGAGACAGAAAAGAGATGACATCACAGAAGAGACCAAGAGACAGACAGAGACAGAAACAGAGATAGACAAACACCGAGAGAGCAAGAGACAGAGAGAAAGACAGAGATAGACAAACACCGAGAGACCAAGAGACAAAGACAGAGAAGAAAAGAGATAGACAAACACAGAGAGAGCAGAGCATAGAGACAGAGAGACAAAGAGACAGAGACAGACAGAAAAGAGATACACAAACACCGAGAGACAAGCAAGAGACAGAAAGAGATAGAGAGACAGAGAGAGACAGAGAGAGACAGAGAGAGAGCGACCCAAGACAGACGGACCGTACCCCCGCCCCCCTCTTCCTCCAGAATCAGACGAGGTCACGCAGACGAGGCGCCGTCAGATGTCGCCCTGACCTTAAAAGCTATTAAGATCCTGGCCCGTTATTAGCAATGGAGATCGAGGAAGGGCACCACGAAAAGTTTCCTCATCATATGTTTGTCGTGCAAGTTTGGGATATGAAGACCTGTTCTCGCCGTCTCTGTCTTCTGTCTGTTTGTCTGTCTCTTTCTCCAGTCTGTATGTGTGTGTGTGTGGGTGTTTGTGTGTGTGTGGTGTGTGTGTGTGTGTGTGTGTGTGTGTGCGTGTGTGTGTGTGTGTGTGTGTGTGTGTGTGTGTGTGTGTGTGTGTGTGTGTGTGTGTGTGTGTGTGTGTGTGTGTGTGTGTGTGTGTGTGTGTGTGTGTGTGTGTTGTGTGTGTGTGTGTGTGTGTGTGTGTGTGTGTGTATGTGTGTGTATGTGTGTGTATGTATGTGTGTATGTATGTATGTATGTATGTATGCATGTATGCATGTATGCATGCATGTATATATGAATGGATGGATGGATGGATGGATGGATGAATGTATGTATATATGTATATATGTAATGTAATGTCTGTATATATATGTATGTATGAATGTAATGAATGAATGAATATTTTTTTTTTTTCTCTGTAATTTCTTTATTATCAATTTTACTCCATTCCCTCTATCTCTCTCCCTCCCTTTTCCTTCCTTCCTTCATGCCCTTTACAAACTTTTCATTTCCTCTTTATCCGTCTTCTCCTTCTTACATTTATTTATTTTTCCTCACTTCTCCGTTCTCGTATTTCATATCTTCCATTCTTGCCTTTTATGTTGTTTCTTCCACTTTCGCTGTTGGTCTCTTGTTCTTTCTATTTTCCTTTCATTTCCCTTTCCTTTGCACATTTCCTCTCTGTTTATCTTTCGTTTTCCTCCTCTTCCCTCCATTCTACCTCTTCTTCTCGTATTTCTTTTCTTTTCTTTCTTTTCTTCTTCTTCACTACTTTTTCTCCTCCTCCTCCTCCTCCTCCTCCTCCTCATCCTCATCTCCTCCTCTCCTCCTCCATCTCCTCCTCCTCCTCCTCCTCCTCCTTCTCTTCTTCTTCTTCCTTCTTTCTTCCTTCTTACTTCTCTTACTTCTCTCTTTCTTCTTCTTCTTCTTCTTCTCTCCTCCTGCCTCCTCCTCCTCCTTCCTCCTCCTACCTGCCTGCTCCTCCTCGCTCCTCCTCCTCTTCTTCCTTCTTCTACTTCTTAATTCTTTGCCTTCTTATTCTCCTCCTCCTCCTCCTCCTCGCTCCTCTCTGTTTCCTCCTTCTTCTTCTTCCTTCTCTTCTTTCTTCTCTTTTCTTCCTTTCTTCTTCTTCTCTCTTCGTTTCTTTCTTACTTCTTCTCCTTCTCCTTCTCCTTCTCAACTTCTCCTTCTCCTCTCACGCTTCTCCTTCTCCTTCTCCTTCTCCTTCTGCTTCTCCTTCTCACTTCTTCCTTCTCCTTCTCTTCTCGCTTTTCCTCCTCCTTCTTCCTTTTTCTCCCTCCTTCTCCCCTTTTCCATCCTCCTATCTCCTTTTCCTCCTCCTTCTCCTTTTCCTTCCTCCTTCACTCCTTTATCCTCGATCTCCTTCTCACTTTTCCCGACTCGCTTCTTCTCCTTTTCCTCCTCCTTCTCCCGTTTTCCTCCTCCTCCCTCCCTCCTCCATCCTCCTCCCTCCTCTCCTCCTCTCTCCTTCTTCCTCCTTCCTCCTCGTCTACTCCTCCTCCTCCCTCCCTCTCTCCTCCTCCGCCTTCCTTCTCTTTCTCCCTTTCTCTTTCTCTCCTCTCCTTCTTCTCGCTTCTCCTTCTCCTTCTTCTCCTTCTCCTTCTCCTTCTCCATTTCTCCTTCTCCTTCTCGCTTCTCCTTTTCCTTTTCCTTTTCCCCTTTTGCACTTTTGCCTTTTTCTTTTCCTTTTCCTTTTCCTTTTCTTTTCCTTTTCCTTTTCCTTTTCCTTTCCTTCTCATCTCCTTCTCCTTCTCTTTCATCCCTCTTCCTCCTTCTCCCTTCTCGTTCTCCGTTCTCGATTTCTCTCTCTGCCGTTTTCTTTTTTTCCTTGTTCTTCTTCTTCTTCTTTCTCCTCTCCTTTCCCTTCTCTTCTCCTTCTCGCTTCTCCTTCTTCTTCTTCTCTTTTCTTCTTGCTTCTTGCTTTCTTCTTCATTTCTCTTTTCTTCTTTTTTTCTTCTCTCTTCTCTTCTCTTTTCTTCTTTCTTTCTTTTCTTTTCTTTTTCTTCTTCTTTTCTTTTCTCCTTTCTTTTTTCTCCTTTTCCTTTTTCTTTTTCCTTCTCTTTCTTCTTCTTTCTTCTTCTTTTTCTTCTTCTTCGTCTTCATCTTCTCTCTTCTTCTCCTCCTCCTTTCTCCTTCTCCTTCTCCTTCTCCTTCTTCTCCGCTTCTCCTCTTCTCCCTCCTTCTCCTCTCCCTTCTCCTCCTCCTCCTCCTCCTCCTCCTCCTCCTCCTCCTCCTCGCTCCTCCTCCTCTCTCCTGCCCCTCCTCCCCTCCTACTTACTCTTTGTTTTTCCTCCTCCTTCCTATCTCCTTCTTCTTCTTCTTTTTTCTTTTTTTTTCTTTTTTTTCTTCTCTTCTTCTTCTTTCTCTCCATATTTGTCCATTCTTTTGTCTTGCTTTCTTGATTTTCCTACTCCTCTTCTTTTTCCCTCCTTACTTCTCTTTATTATTTTCTTAGTTTTTCTTCATTCTTTCTATTATACTTTTTCCTCCATTCTCTCTATCCGCTATTTTCTTTCTTTCTTCCGTTTACTCTCTTCTCCTCATCTTCCATCCACCCTTTTTGATTTCTTTCTCTTCCCCTTACTACTTTCCCTCCTTCCTCTCTATATATTATTTTCTATTTTCCCTCTTTCCTCTTTTTTCCTTTTCCTCCCTTCTCTCTCTCTCTCCATTTATTTCACGTGAATTTTCTTCTTCTCTTTTCCTCTCATCATTTTTATTATTTCTCCATTGTACATTATTCCTAATTTCTCCCACCTTTTTCTCTCCCTTCTTCCTCCTTCCTCTCTCCCTTATTTATCTCTCTTCCCATCTTCTTTCATCGAATTGTTTCTTTTTTCTTTTTTTTTTTTTTTTTTTCCTTTTTTCCTCCTAATCCCTTCTTCCTCCCTCCTCTCCCACCCGCCCCCCTCCTCTCTCCCTACCCCACTTCCCCCCCCGCTCCAAATAACCCCCCTCCCTTCCCTTTCTCTCTCCTTCCTTCGCCCCCTCCCCGCCCCCTCTTCCCCATTTCTGTTCTATTTTTCTTCTTTTCTTTTCTTACCGTTCTCTGTCTTTCTTTCCCTCGCTTCCTCCTCGCCTTCCCGCCCCGTCCCCCTCCCATTTCTTTCCTTTTCTTCCTTCGATTCTATATTCTTTCCCCCCCTCTCCTATCACCTCGTCCTCTTCACCCTCTCCCTTTCCTCTCCTCCTTCCAAATTTCTTTCTTCCCCTCGAATTTCTTTTCCCACCTCTATCCCCTCGTCCCTCCTCCTCTCCCCTTCCCATTCTATTCCCATCGAATTGTTCTTTTTCCCCTCCTATCCCTCTCCTCCCTCCTCTCCTCCTTCCCCATCTATTCCCTCGAAATGTTCTTGTTCCCCGCCCTCCTATCCCTCTTCTTCCCTCCCCCCCAGCCCCCTTTTCTCTTCTCCTTCAAATTTCTTTTCTCCCTCGAATTATTCTTTTCCCGCCTCCTATTCCCTCGTCCTCTCTCCTCTCCACCTTTCTCTCCCTTCCTCCCATCCATTCCCTCGAATTGTATTTTTTCCCTCTTCTAACTCCCTCTTCATCGCTCCCCCCGCCCTTTTCTCTTTCTCTCCAATTTTCCCAGAATTAATTCTTTTTCCCCTCCCTCTCCCCTCTTCCTCCCCCGCCCTTTTCTCTTCCTCCTTCCCCTTTCTCCTCGATTAATCTTTCCCCTTCCTATCCCCTCGGGTCCTCCTCCCTCTCCTCCTTCCACTCTACTTCCTCGGGATTGGTTTTTTTCCCCTCTTTCTATTCCCTCGTCCTCCCTCCTCTCCTCCTTCCCATCTAATTTCTCGAAATTGGGGTTCTTTCCCCTCCTATCCCCTCTTCTTCCTCCTTTCTCTTCTCCTTCCAAATTTCTTCCTTCGAATTTATTCTTTCCCCCCTCCTAATTCCTCGTCCTCTCTCCTCTCCCTTTCTCTCCTTCTTCCCCTCCATTTCCTCGATTTATTTCCCTCTTCTAATCCCCCCTCTTCTCCCCCGCTTCTCTTTTCTCCTTCCAATTCTTCCTGGGTTTTCTTTTTCCCGCTCCTACTCCTCTCCTCCCCCCCCCTCGCCATTTCTCTTCTCCCTTCCAAATTCTTTCCCTCGAATTATTCTTTTCCCCCCTCCTATTCCCTCGTCCTCCCGTCTCTCCTTTTCTTCTCCCTTCTCGCCCATCCATCCCGTCGAATTGTTTTTTCCCCTCTTCTATCCCTCTTCCCTCCCCTCCTCTCCTTTCTTCCCCCATTTAATTCCCTCGAATTGTTTCTTCTTCCCCCTTATTCCTCTTCTCCCTTCCCCCTTTCTCTTCTCCTTCAAATTTCTTCCCTCGAATGTTCTTTTTCCCCCCTCCTTCCCCTCTTCCTCCCTCCCCCGCCCTATCTCTCCTCCTTCCCTTCATTCTCCCCGAAATTGTTCTTCTTCGCCCCACCCCACTCCCACCCTCCAAAACCCTCCCCCACCCGCCACACCCTCCTCTTTCCCCCATAACCCTCACCCTCCACAACCCTCCCCACACGTTAACCCTTTCCCTTCTTCCCCCCTAACCCTTCCCCCCCCCCACCCCACACCACCCACCACTTTTTCCTCCTTCTGGTAGAGTATTGAAAGTTTAAGATCAACGTTGTTCACTTTCCCCCTTTTTCCTTCGGAACCCGGCGAGCTCCTGCCTCAGCAACTTCGCTCCTCTTGTTCACTTTCCGGAAGCAAGATTTCCGCAAGACATTGGAGTTTTGGGGAGATGGTGGGGAAGGTTGGGGAGGGGGGTGGGGAGATGTGGGGAAGGTGAGGTGAGTGGGTGAGGGAATGTAGGTAAGAATAGGAGATTTTGTGTGTGGTGTGTGTGTGTGGTGGCTGTGTGTGTGTGTGTGTGTGTATTGTGTGGTGTGGTGTGTGTGGTGTGTGGTGTGTGTGTGTGTGTGTGTGTTGTGTGTGTTGAGAGAGAGAGAGAGAGAGAGAGAGAGTGAGTGAGTGAGTGAGTGACGTGGAGTAGAATGAAGGAGAGAGATAGAGTGAGCGAGAGAGAGAGAGAGAGAGAGATAGATAGATAGATAGATAGATAGAGAGAGAGAAGAGAGAGAGAAGAGAGAAAGAGAGAGAGAGAGAGAGTAAGAGAGGAGAGAGAGAGGAGAGAGAGAGAGAGAGAGAGAGGATTTCCAAATCAAAAATCGCCGAAGGAAACGACTTTAATGGTACTTCAGGAAGAAATCTTTGACAGTTGCATATAGAAGGTATTTTCTCGTAAGTCTTTTTATGTCCTCTTATCTATTTTTATACATGTTCTATTTTTTTCTGTCCCGTTGTGGCATGTCTGTTTGATTGAGTGTTTTTATTCTATCTCTTTATAATGTCTCGCTCTTGCTTTTTTTCTTCTTTTTTCCTCTCTCTCTCTCTCTCTCTCTCTCTCTCTCTCTCTCTCTCTCTCTCTCTCTCCTCTGCTCTCTCTCTCTCTCTCCTTATCTCTCTCTCTCTCTCTCTCTCTTTCTTTCTCTCTCTCTCTCTCTCTCTCCCTCTCTCTCTCTCTCATCTTCTCTCTCTCTCCTCTTCTCTTCCTCTGTCT
>NW_020870028.1:81332-83832 GCF_003789085.1 Penaeus vannamei
ATATATATATATATATATCGTATATATATGCATATATATGTATATATTATACATATGTATATATATGTATATATATATACATATATATATATATATACATATATATATATATATTTCTACATATATAAATATATATATTTACTTATATATACATAATACATACATAAATCTGCGCGTATATATGAATATACATATATCATATATATATACATATATATTACATATATCATACACATACATATGTATGCGCGCGCGCGCGCGCCGTGTGTGTGTGTGTATGTGTTAACAAGGACAATAAGCATAAAACAAACTTCCCAACACGGGCGGTCAACATTTTGATTTTAGAAAATCATCACTTTCCTCAAATTTGTTTTCGGTCTGATTCCGGGACCAACACCATTGGCAATTTCCTAAAAAGAAAAACTGACCGAATGTTTTATCTGCTCACTTGTCCCGCCGCCAGCCAGGCACGGGGGTCGACCTCACGATGGCCTCGTCGCCGCTCTCTCGACCGCGGAGGCAGGTCATCGGGACTGACCTGCTGCGGCCGATCCTGCCCTCCTCAGCCACGGGAGCGCCCCTCGCCTCCGCAATCACCCTTCTCACAATACCGACTTCTATACCTTGACCTTCTCCCTCTACCGATTTGACCTGATCCTTGCTGATTCGCCCCCTGCCTGACAAGCGACCGGCCAAACAGCTCCGCGACCGCCCTGTTTCCTGGCGAACGACCAACTGCCGCAATCTGGTCTTTTCCAGGCTGCTCGGTCTTTGCGATCATTTTGTGATGTTTTGTTTATTTTAGTATTTTTTGTACGTTGTTTTACTGAATTTAGAATTTATATTCTTCGTTATGTTTTACATACATACACATAAGTGAATAAGTAAACATACATACACATATACATGCATATGTATGCACATATATACATGTATATATGTATCTATATATAAACATATATATACATATACATATAACATTGGAAGTTCAATTAAACTATGCAAATATTTCATGCCATTAAAAGGGCAATGAAAAATCAAGCTTCGTTGTAACAAACGTTATCTAGTCAAACGCGAGCCCGGGGCCGCTCTAGCCTCGTTCGAAGCGATATTCGCCGCGTTCAACAAGCATGTCCGAGAGGCCGCGTCCTAGAGGGCAGCCGAGTGGTCGCGTTCAACGAAACGAACACAACCAACCGGGTGCGTTCAACAGCCGACCCAAACAGACAGCGTCCAAACAGCAGCAAGCGGGGCTGGCCGGCCGCTTTCACCGACGCCAAAAACGAGCCATATTGGTCACGTTCGGCAAAGCAACAAGCGGAAACAGGCGGCCGCGTTCAACAGAGCGGCCTGGGCCACTGGCGCGGGAAAAGGCTAGCAGACTGCCCGCCGCTGACATTCCGCCTGCCAATATCTGCTTGTTGGTGCGGACCGCTAATCGAGCTAATGAATGGGCCCCTGAATCACCAATATATTTTTTTTCCATTAATGAGATTGACATCAATCAGAATTATGGCAATTGCTTCGGCACAGTCAATTACATTTGCTGCAATAATTACCCTACGGCACCGGTCGCTGGCCGCCTCCCACGCCGTTGCCTTCCCGCTCGCTCTTTTCCTCTCTCGCTCTTCCATTCTTTCTCCCGCTCTCTAGGGCTGTCCGTCTGTTCGATTTATATGTCTGTCTGTCTGTCTATGTTTCTATCTGTCTGTCTCTATTTCAACCTATCTGTCTGTCTGTCTGTCTATTTATCTATCTATCTTTTACATAACTCTCAAGCCATTTCCTTCATATATATATATAATATATATATATATATATATATATATATATATATATATATATATATATATATATATCGTTCGGTCGCGCTCTCTTTCCCAGACAATCAAGAACACAGCTCATGGTCAGCTTAATCTTTAGCACAAAAATGTAAAAATAACTTGAATAATATCTGAAGAAAAGAAAAAGAAATCATAATCACTGTAACAAATAAATTCTAAACAAAATTACGAACAAATATTCAGAGCTAAACCTATTAAAACCAAACTGCCTTAGGATACACGCGCCACACTTTGCACCCGTCTGATTGGTCAATTCGTGTCACGTGACCCACTTCCCGGCAAATGACGTCATCACCAGGTGGGAGGAGGAGGAGGGGGGGAAGAAAGTCCAACAGAAAACGGGAACGCGAACTGCCCTCATTGTAAAGAAAATGGTGAATCAAGGTAAAAACTTAAAGAAAATGGGAAGTTAGCGGTGACTTTAATTGTCTTGCCAAATGATCCACAAATGACAAGCGGAAATTGTCATTCTTGGCGGTTTTAAGGGTCGTTATGAGAGAAGAATTTCTGTGGCTCGCAATTTTCAGCGAAGAAGTAGGTAGGAAGGTGTGTGTGTGTGGTGTGTGTTGTGTGTGTGTGTGTGTGTGTGTGTGTGTGTGTGTGTGTGTGTGTGTGTGTGTGTGTGTGTGTGTGTGTGTGTGTGTGTGTGTGTGCGT
>NW_020870028.1:93832-104338 GCF_003789085.1 Penaeus vannamei
TCCTCCTTCTCCCCCGGCCGAGAGCGCCAAGGTCGTCGTTAAGCCCGAGATATGGAGCCAAATCTTCGTGTGTTTTATAGTCTTTTTTAAGTTAGTATGGAGTAGTCCAGACTGGGAATTGGGGCAAGGGTGGGGGGAGGGATGGAGGGTTGAGGAGGAGGGAGGGGAAGAGGGAGAGGAGGGAAGAAAGCGGGAGGGGAGGAAGGAAGGGGGAGGGAGAGGAGGGGGGAGGGAGGGAGGGACGAGAGGGAGGGAGGGAGGAGAGGTGAGGGGAGGAGGGAGTGAGCGTGAGGGTGAGGGGGAATGAAGGAGGGTGAGGGGAGATGGAGATGAGGGAGAGAGAGATGAGAAACAAGCAGGAAACACAGTATAAAAGAAAAGAAAAATCGAGCCGATACGCCACAGTTAGGCCTACAAGGCGCCCCTCGTAGGCCCAACACGCCCGCAGCGCTAGGTAAAACTCCGGCCAATTTATTACTGAATACCACAATGAATATGCAGATGAGGAAGGCCTTTGCTTGGCCGCGGGAAGCGCCGGCGCTGCGCCACCGCCACGCGAGGTCGCTGACCTTGCCCTAATACTTGACCTAATGGAGAGTTCATTCCACGTCCGCGTGCTCTGACACCTGGCACTCTTCTGCCTTGACCTCTGCCCCCGCCCTCCTCCCTCCCTGCCTCTCTCGCTCTGAATACAACACACAACACGTGGGATTTTGATTTATTCGGAGGGCGGGCAGCGGGCGCCCGTCCCTCGTGCTACAAGGAGGCCGCCCCGCTGATGAACGGCGTGGCGGACGCCCGTGCAACTGATGGAGCATTCCAATAACTGGCCTGACCCTTGACATTTATAGTACAGACAATTCGGAGACGTAATAATATATTAAATATAAATATATAAATAATATAATAATAAAGATGTTAATATAATAGATATGTAATATATAGAAAAGTTAATATATGCGGGATATGTATACAGAATACATACTATATATGCATGTTGATATTTGTATAAATAGCCCCAGAACCTATACATGATATCATATACATATATATATCAGGGGGGTGCCCTTTATGCACTGGCCCGTACGCACTGATCAGCCCGAAACCAGCTTTGTTTGCAGCAGAAGAAAAGACTCAGCTACCATCCCGCAGGAACGAGGTCAAAAAAGTCCCGCCCCGCAGCGGCAAGCCCCGGTGAGCCGCGACACGAGTATAATCGAACCGAGGTCTCTGACGTCAGGATCAAGCCCTCGGGCCGCGCTCACTGCACGTGGGCCGCAGAACAGATAATGACCTGGAATTGGTTAGGAAGAGCTTCAATAAAATTTGTTTTGGATCGTTTAAAGTGTTTTAGGCAGGGAAAGTTCTTGCTGAGAATCTCAAGCGGTTTTCTTATGGTAATGCTCAAGCATTTGCTTGCTACTCAAGCGCGACTCCGTAGAGGGCTTGCCTGCAGCTTGCTAAAGTCAACGCGGGTGTTACGCGGGTCACCAATTGGCACACAGCTGTCGGTGTTCAGTCTGCGTACCCGTACTTGGTCACGATCCTTCGAATTGGGGCGTGTTTGGCCAGGACTCCCGATTAACCTTATCAGAGTAAATATTTGGTCACGGTAATTATGATTCTGTAATTTTCTAAAATCATAGGGAAAAAAAATTGGAAGAACTGAAAATTGACAACGGAGATCGTGATGGAGAATAAAAGTGTTCTACTGGTGAAATAATAAATGATATATAGGACGAACAATTTCGCTCTTATCGTTAAACTTCTCGCTCTTTTTCGTAAATCGAGAATAACTAATCTGCTGATCATGCAAATAAAGAAAGATTTCAAGGGAAAAAAGTCTTTTGCAGAAGATTCTAGTTTCAATTTCGCTTTTCTGTATATTATATCGATGATTTGTAGTGACTTATCATTTTAACCTCATAAGGACGGTACGTAATGGGAAGTGGTGTACCTGATATTTTATTCCAGGGCATATGTGGCATTTGTTTGATTAACGCGGTCAGAATGACAGAAGGCTAGTCCAAAACACTCTCCATGTACTGTGTCATTGTTGTTTCTAGAGGCACTATATGAATAGGAGAAAATATAGGTAGTGCTTTGTTAAGAATGTGGTGGTAGATTTATTTATCTTCTGGCCTCTGTATGCGGCGCTAGACTTGTCATTTTTTGCATATCGTCGTTCTCTCACAACCGTCTTAATACCTTCAAAAAAAAAAAAAAAAAAAACGTTACTGCTCAAGGAGCACATGTGCCTTGGTCTATTGTATAGTGTGATCTCCAATCTTTCATGTGGGCGTGTGGGCAGTGAACAGCTTTCTACTGCCGCCATAATAAAAGAAACACAAAATCGATCTACGCTTAGAAATAAAAACCAATCAATCGGTCCGGTGGTTGATTATATGTATGATTATTAGAGACTTAATAAGATAGAAAGATACATACTAGATAATAATAAATATTTGATAGATAAGAGGGAGCGCGCTCCACACTAACGCTCGATACGATAGATAGATAAATTAAAATAGATAGATGATAAAATAAATAGATAGATTAGGTGGATGATACTAGTATAGATTACATACACATAAAGTATGATAAATAGATAGATAGATAGACAAATAAATAGAAGACAGGTGGTGACAAGAGACATATAGATAGGACAGAACATAGGTATCATATATAAAATTAAATAAAGCAGCCGCCCGGCGCCCGTTCGTCGTTCCTCCGCCGCGACCGTCCCGCCTTCGCTTCTTCACCGCGCAAAAAGCCATCGAATTCGGCGCTTCTTTAATGAGCTTGGCCCACCGAATGTCTGACGCGCTTTGCATTACCTCCCCAGACGACTCCGAAATTCTTCTCGCTGGGCCAATCAGGAGGAGCAATGAGCGACGCTGTCGGTTTAATTGGGCTAATGATTACTCAGAGGCGACTAAAATAAATACGTTTTCTGTTGCGGAGTTATGGCGCAGATGAGTTGCCGGAGGCGAATTTGGTATTATAATTTCGGTTTATTATACGTGAACATTCATCAGTATCATTTGTTGATGTATCATTTAATTATTACATAGTCTACTGTTACTGAATCACTGTTTTATTATTGTCATTATACTTTATCTATCATTATCATCGTTTATTGATCATTATCTGTATACATTATCAACATGTTATATATCGTCACTAAACTAACCATAATATTATTTCGCTAGTATCATTATCATCCTCGATTTCAATCAAGGGCACCACTATGTATCATTATCATATCCACCCCAGTTCTATTTCCTTCATGATTTCGCAGTTCCTCTTTCTCCTTTATGAACCGAGAGAGAGGAAGAAAAACAATTAATAAAAAATAATGCTATATATAATAAATGATATAGATAAAAATATGAAAAAATTTAATAATGTATACATAACCGAATACAGTATTTATAAAGAGATTGAATAATTAGAACAAGTAATAAAAATAATCAAATGACATAACAACAATCAAGCGCTAACGAAAAGCCATCGGAGGTATCCACTGTGACCCCGCCCCGATCGAGTTGATAAAATAGTACTGGCTAAATAAATCGCACGGGCCATGTGACCTTGATGCTCTCCTGCAGTAAGGACGGAGCAAAAAATAGTTGTGACTTACACCTGTTCGGCACTTTTTTCCCCCCGAGCAGTGTTTGCCCTCTCCCGGTCATTTAATTTATGCTAACGGAAATCAATGATTCGTCAAATTTGATTCCCGAAAAAAAGTAATATAAAATCAACCGAAAAAGGTTTGACAACAAAGTTAGGGTCGATGGGGATGTTTACTTTGTTTGTTTTCAGTTTNCAGCCATTTAAAACCAGGGGACGTTCCGACGTGGCTCTGTTTTTTCAAACTCTTTTTCGCGCTTTCTCCTCTTTCGCGTTCCGACGCCGTCTTCGGGAACCGCGGCCTCGACTTCGGCTTCGGGTTCGATTGTTTCGGACGTGCAATTTCTGCTGCGACTGACCCTTGCTGTTGCCTGCTTGCTGCTGCTGCTTGGTCCTCGAGAAGGCTTCTTTTGTTGCCTAGTTGGCTCGTTTCCTCTTATTTCTTTTCTCTCCTTCTCTTTTGTTTCCTTTTCTTTTTTTTTTCCTTTTCTTCTTTCTGCTTCGTGCTCCTCTTTATTTTTGCTTTCTTCCTCTTCTGCTACTTTTCCTTCTTCCTTCTCCCTTCCCTTTTATTATTTTCCCCTCCTCCATTCATCCCCTCGCTTCATGCTTTCCTCCCCCAAAATAAAAAATAAAACACAGGAAACGAATTACCAAGAAAACGCATAAAAAAAGACGAAAGAATTGATAAAAACAAGTCCAAAGCGAGCCCTGACAACACCGCTGCCAACGATGGTGCCACTTCCCTTCGGTGCCAATCGAGGCCGGCGCTTAACAAGGCTGTTTTGGGTAATTTGCAACAATTTTCCTGCCACTGAGGAAGAAGCAGGGAGGGAGGAGGGAGGGAGGGAGGGAGGGAGGGGAGAGAGAGAGGGAGAAATGGAGAGAGGAAAGAGAGATAGGGAGAAAGGGTGAATGAGAGATTAGGGAGAAAGGAGAGGGGAGGAAATAGGGCGAGGGGAGTGGGAGGGTAAGTTGAGCAGGGGTTGGAAAGGACAAGGGAGGGTGAGGGTGAGGAAAGAGAAGAGAGAGAGAGAGAGAGAGAGAGAAGAGAGAGAGAGAGAGAGAGAGAGAGAGAGAGAGAGGAGAGAGAGAGAGATCGAGAGAGATGAGGAAGAGAGAGAGAGAGAGAGAGTGCAAAAAGAAAGACAGACAGAGACGAGGGGAATGGAGGGAGAAGAACCCCGGCCCACTTCCAGCTGTCATTGTGCAAAGCGAAGGTTTGCACGAACGGCGGAGACAGGGGAGGGGGGGGAGGGGGGAGAGGGGTTGTTCCGGATAGAAAGCGGGCCGCTATCTTCAGGGGGAGGGGGGGAGGGGGAGGGGCGGAAGTTTGTCTTTCGGTGTCCTAGATGCCGGTCGTGGGTGGGGAAGGGGGGGGCGCTGTGGGGGGGGGGGGGGGGTGATAAAGACCGAGATAAGAAAGCAGTTCCAAGTATAGTAGTACGGGTTACGTTAAATTTTCGTCTCATGAAACATTATTAATCTATTAATTTTATTAATTTTATTTTGCAGATAAGCCACAAACTATGTGAATGAAAGCTCAATAATCATTACTTTGACTGATTTACTCTCTAGATCTCCATCATAATCATTCTACTTATCATTATCTTTACCAATATTATGTTATTGTTATTATTATCATCATGAAAAATTAGGTATTTCATATATTCATCCAAGTTCATTTTGAGTATCTTCGGGTCGTGGGGAATTTTGGCCTGTGTCTTATCTTTCGTGTGCTGGGCTAGGATGAGCAAGTTTTGGCCCCCAAAGTAGCTTTAGAGGGGCCACAACGCTGAATTATCTACATATGTATTGTTATTTTTCGTGTTGATAACTCCCCTTTGTCACCGGCCTTCGAGCGCCTCGTCGCCTCGTCGTCGTCCTGAACAAAAGTTCCTGTGGATTCGAGTCCGGTGACTTTCGTTCACATCCCGACAGTCCCAGCGCCGTTGTTCTCACTCCTGTTCTTTCTTCCTTCAGAGACCGCGCCATAGAACACTTTTTCCCCCCGCGCCAAAGAGATACAGGAAAATCTATTAACGTTTTGCCTCCCCCGGACGCGAGGGAGGAAGCGTGAAAATGACAACATCACGGCCCACCCGCCATGATGGGAA
The DNA here is from genome assembly GCF_003789085.1 of Penaeus vannamei. Taxonomy (NCBI): domain Eukaryota; kingdom Metazoa; phylum Arthropoda; class Malacostraca; order Decapoda; family Penaeidae; genus Penaeus; species Penaeus vannamei. The sequence continues at coordinate 99,583 of NW_020870028.1, forward strand.
TCCGAAGGCGAGGCGGTCTCCATTTACTCCCGCTGATAAAAAGCGCAAACGGCGGTCGTGACTGCCGAGGAATAGCTCCTAATCAGCATAAAATGAAGGACTCGAACACGCATTCGCCCGGCCGGAAGAACAAGAATGGAATATTGTCTTACGAACGCTGTCTGAGGAAAAGGGTGGATCTGGCGCGCACAGTTTGTTGACTTGGACCCGAGATTGGGATCAATGGCGGACGCGCAGAAATGACAGTCACTCCGCCAAGCGTTTTGCTTTCATCACGCCGCTGCCATCATCATCATTACCTGTAGAGAAGAAAGAGAGAGAAAAAAGAGTTAGTCATTTTGCATCTCATCTGAATAAACGTTATCTTATCACCCAGAATACAGTCCGTCCTACATTTTCTACTTTCCTCCCAAACTGTGCTTCAGTCTCGAGGAAATGTACCTGTCTCTCACTCGTATCTTTTTTCTTCCTTTCCTTTCTTGCATTTTAAAAACGCTCTCCCTTCTTTTTATACCCACGTCAAGCTGTCTGAATATCCAGTGTGGCTTCGGACATGAAATGGTACAATGGGAATTTTGCGTCCCAGAAATTCTCGAACTGCATCCGTATTCCTCGGGGTCGCTAAGAGATGCTCGCCATTTTAGTCGGCTCCGGCAGCGTCCTCTCAACCTTTATGCTGACAATACTCTTTACATTTCCGTCGCTGTTAGATTCCTCCGCTTGTGCTCTTGTGCTTTTATACGTGTTTTTACGCGAACTTTGGTGCGATGGGTCGGGAAGTGTGTTTATATTACTTACGTTTATTTAATTATCTATCTATTTATTTTATACCTTAAACAACGACTATAAAGAAAACGATGATGGAAAAGGAGGAGTAGGAGCCGCGTTAATAATGAAGGTAACAACATTAATAAGGAAATAATTCATGTACATTTTCTATTAATTCCAGGAGCTTCTCGCGTCGGTTGTAAATCTTAATTCCAATTTGTTTGCCTTTTCTCTGAGCGATTTATTCTCCCTTTTGCTCTCTACCTACAGCGCCATAAATAACATTAATTATCACGCACCGGCAACCGCCATTAACCCTTTGAGGTTATCTAAACGCTTTTCTCAAACTTTTTCCTTCTTCATTAACCCAAGTTTCGACTCATCTTCAGTGTGTACATTATAAATAGATGAATGAATGTACGAGTGTGTGTATCTATGTATGTATGTATGTTATGCATGTAGGTGTGTGTGTGTGTGTGTGTGTGTGTGTGGTGTGTGTGTGTGTGGTGTGTGTGTGTGTGTGTGTGTGTGTGTGTGTGTGTGTGTGTGTGTGTGGTGTGTTGTGTGTGTGTGTGTGTGTGTGTGTGCGGGTGGTGCGTGCGTGCGTGCGTGCGTGCGTGCGTGCGTGCGTGCGTGCGTGTGTGTGCGCGAGTACAATTTTTTAGCTCAAATTTCGTATTGAACGGTTTCCATTAATATTTATTTCTATTATCGCTGCATACACACCATGCAAATAGAATTTCAATTTGAATGTTTTTTTATGGCGTTGCAGTATGCGAAGTGATACGATGTTTTTTAGCCAATTACGTTGGCGTTATTTTTGTAATACCAATCTGTCAGACGGGAATGGAATTAAAAGGGAGAAAGAGAGAGGGGGAACGAGAGGGGAGAGGGAGAGAGAAAGAGAGAGAGAGAGGCGAGAGAGAGAGGAGAGAGGGAGAGAAGAGAGGGAGAGGAGGAGGGAGGAGAGGAGAGAGAGAGAGAGAGGAGAGAGAGAGAGAGGAGAGAGAAGAGAGAGAGGGAGAGAGAGGAGAGAGAGAGAGAGGAGAGAGAGAGAGAGAGAGAGAGAGGAGAGGGAGAGGGGAGAGGGGGAAGGAGAGGAGAGGAGAGAGAGAGAGAGAGAGAGAGAGAGAGAGAGAGAGAGAGAGAGAGAGAGAGAGAGAGAGAGAGAGAGAGAGAGAGAGAGAGAGGGGGGGGGGGGGAGTTGGAGGGAGGAGAAGAGGAGAGTGCAAAGTGAAAATAGAAAAAAGAAGGACAGAAAGAGAGAGAGAGAATCAGAATAACTTGTATGTAAATGAACTCATGCAAGTTAATACAATATATTCATTGTTTTTTCTGTCTATTTTCGCTCTTTTTTCACTTTGTTTTCGCCTGCCAACTTGGCTATGAACCATGCAGTTTTGGAAATGTACATAATATCATAGAAAATAGAGGAAAAGAAGTAATGGTAACGATAACGTAATGATAATGATAATAATGATGATGATAAAAGTAATAATAACCATAAAAGTGATGATAATATTAGCACCAAAAGCAGTATTAGTAGCAACACTATTCTTTAATGAAAAGAACGCGGCAAAAGTAAAGAATAAGTCTAGAATGAATTCAGCGGAACGGACCCCGTCCCTTTCGCGCCAAATTCAGGGACCGCGAGGATAAGGCTAACCAGAATATTCTTGGAGGGACAAAAGCCAATTTCAGTCGTAGTCTCGGAGTCATAATGTGGTCGGGGCTACTGATGCCAAGCTTGGAGAGCCATAATTAATTCCCTCTTAATTAATCTTCAATTAATATTCATAGTACCTTCTGCTCCAAGACTTTAGGCACGTTTCCCCAGAGCTACATTTAGACGGGGAGTTGTGATGGGAACGACGCTAATGCACGGGCTCGTGTGAGGAAGAAAGCAAATTGGGGATTAGTGTTACGGTTCCAAGCGCCTTTGTTTTATTGCTTGGCGATAAGTGCAGCGAAGGATATAATGGTGTGAATAAATCCGGCAGAGATTGTCTATATCAACGATCCCTTTGCCTTGATTAACATGTAGGGGCTTTTAGTTGATTCAGCCATACTTATGACAGTTATATACGGAAAATAATTCAGAACCGACTCCAAGAACATAAAAAAGATAACTTCCATCAATCCAAATAATAAAAGAGAGTAAAGAACCATCCTGTTCCTCTACCACACACCGCCATGTCGGCTGCGGGAATCTCTTAAGTAAGTGGGGGTGAATGTGTTAAACTGTGCATGATAACGACAGTCTCATCCGCGAAGGTCGTCGGCGCGTGTAAGAACTATCATTCGGTGGGGGGGGGGGGGGGGTTCACTAGGAAAGGTCAAAAGGTCAGCGTGAGTTACGGAGCGGAGAGAGAGAGGCAGAGAGACACAGAGAGAGAGAGAGAGAGAGAGAGAGAGAGAGAGAGAGAGAGAGAGAGAGAGAGAGAGAGAGAGAGAGAGAGAGAGAGAGAGAGACAGAGAAGAGACAGAGAGAGAAGACAGACAGACAGAGACAGACAGACAGACAGACAGACAGACACAGACAGACAGAGACAGACAGAACAGAGAGAGAGAGAGAGAGAGAGAGAAGAGAGAGAGAGAGAGAGATTTAAAACCGCGTAGATTATCGCGAAGGTCTGCTTCATTCGGAGAGACAAGCGAGGAGGGAAGCGAGCTCGGTTCGCTCTCCGGCTCGTATTCCGCCGGCGTGTGTGATGCGAGAGGAACCTAATATACATTTTTCTGAATTCTCTTTCGCTTCTCTCTCTCTCTCTCTCTCTTCTCTCTCTCTCTCTCTCTCTTCTCTCTCTCTCTCTCTCTCTCTCTCTCTTCTCTCTCTCTCTCTCTCTCTCTCTCCTCTCTCTCTCTTCTCTCTCTCCGCTCGCTATAAACATTTGTCTGATTCTCTTCGCTTCTCTCTCTCTCTCTCTATCTCTCTTCCGCTCGCTGCGCCTCTCGCGTTTTTTCTCTTTCCTGTTATTATTCCTTTCTCTTTTGCTTTCACTTTACTTGAGACAGAGACTGAGGGAGGTGACGGAGAGGGAAGAGGGAGAGGAGAGGAGAGGGAGGAGGGAGAGGGAGAGAGAGAGAGAGAGAGAGAGAGAGAGAGAGAGAAGAGAGAGAGAGAGAGAGACGAGAGAGAGAGAGAGAGAGAGAGAGAAGAGAGGAGAGAGAGAAAGAAAAGAGAAAGAGAGAGAGAATCGGGGTCTAAAGACAGACGAACAGACGGCAAAAACTAACTGCAAGACTTACACAATCCACGGGAAAACAGCGAATAACCCCTTTCTCACTTTCCTCCCTTCCACCTTCCCTCCCCCCCCCTTCCTCCCTTCCCCTTCCCCTCCTCCTACCCTCCTCCCTTCCTTAACCCCTCCCTTCCCCTCCCCATTCCTCCACACCCACCCCTTCCCCCCTCCCTCCCCGCCCCACTCCCTCCTCCCAAAAATTCGTGGGAAAAATAAAAGTATTCTCTGAGGCGCTCCTTCGTGTCGACATAGAAGGAGGGGGGAAGGGGGGGGAAAGAGGGGAGAGGGCGGAATGGGGGAAGGGAGAATGCGAAGAGAAGGGGGAGAGGAAGGAGGAATGGGAGAGGGAGACAAAGAGGACGAAAGGGGAAACATTTAAGTAGATATTCATTTAAAGTAGACATAAGTAGACATCACTGTATTAGCACTTGCCATTAACGAAGTGAGGGAGGTGGAGGGAGGAGGAGGGGAGGAAGGGGAGGGAGAGGGAGATGTGAGGTTGATGGGGAGAAGCAGGTAGTTTTAACTCACCTTTGAATTTTCTCTCCCCTCCCTCTCCTCGCTGCCTCTCCCTCCTTCTTCCTCCTCCCTTCCCCTCTCTCCTTCCTCCCTCTCTCCCTTCCTCTTCCTCCTCCTCCCTCTCCTCCCTCCCTCCCCTCCTCCCCCTCTTCTCTCACCTCCCCTCCTCCCTCCTCCTCTCCCTCCCTCCCTCCGCTGATTGCGCAATCTCCCCACGCTATTGGGCT
>NW_020870028.1:117379-119879 GCF_003789085.1 Penaeus vannamei
CCTCGCCCCTTGTCTTCCCTCAGTGTGTGCGCGCGCGCCGCACTCCTTCCCTTTTTCCACCTCCACTCTTCACCCCTCCTTTTCCCCGCTTGAGGCCCCACCGCTCTCCATTTCCTCTCTCTCGCCCCCTGCTGCCCCCTCCCTCCCCCAGCCCTCTCACCATTTTCTTCTCTGCCCACCTGTCTGTCACCCACCTTCCCCTCAATTCCATTCCCCACCCTGCTCCTTTCTCTCTCTCCCCCGCTCTCTCCCCCCTACCACCTTCCCCATCCATCCCCACCCTGCCACGCCCTACTTCTCGGGCCGCCGACCGGCCTGTAGGTGAGTCCAGCGCGGTTGCACTTATAACCCTGGCACTGCCCGTCTCCCTGGGACTCGATAAGAGGAGGGAGGGAAGGGAAGGGTAGGGAGGAGGGAGGGAGGGAGGGAGGGAGGGAGGGAGGGGAGAGGGAGGGAGGAGGGAAGGGGGAGAGGGAGAGGGAGGGGGAGGGAGGGAGGGAGGGAGGGGGGAGGGAGGGAGGGAGGGAGGGAGGGAGGGAGAGAGAGGAGAGAGAGAGAGGAGAGGGAGAGAGAGAGAGGAGAGGGAGGGAGGGAGGGAGGGAGGGAGGGAGAGGGAGGAGGGAGAGGAGAGAGAGAGAGAGCGAGAGAGAGAGAGAGAGAGAGAGAGAGAGAGAGAGAAAGAGAGAGAGAGAGAGAGAGAGAGAGAGAGAGAGAGAGAGGAGAGAGAGAGAGAGGAGAGGAGAAGAGAGAAGGGAGAGAGAGAGAGAGAGAGAGAGAGAGAGACGAGAGAGAGAGAGAGACGAGAGAGAGAGAGAGAGAGAGGGGGGGGGGGAGAGAGAAAATTATATTGGATCCAAGGTACAAGAGAACCACCATCGCTGTAACATCTATACACACAAACTGAAACGACAGGAGCGGACCCTCATCCGAGACCGCGGGCGTTTCGCTAGTAGCACGTGACGCCTCGCTGACCGACGCCTTTTCCCTGCCCGGAATCGCCAAAAAAAAAGTGTTTTTCGCCGCTCGCCCGCCGGGGCCGGGAGTCGAGTGGAGGGCGAGTCCGCTGCTGCCTAAATCATCCTAATGCCGCCGAGACTCCGCGCAAGATGGACGCGAGGCAATTCCACCGCCGTTCCACCTGATATCCACATAAAATAACCCGGATGATCATTCCACATTAACAAAACTCACCGGAGGGCGTCTCCGCGAGGGGGAGCGAGGCGCCCCGAAGGACCAATCAAATCCCCGGAATGAGAAGGCGATCGCGAGGAGCTCCGTTCTGATTGGCTGGCGAGCCCGAGGGCGACCGAGGCGCCGCCGCCGCCGACCCATTCCAAATATGCTCTAATTAAACTCCCCGATATGACCAGTAACTTTCGGGAGAACCAATCGGCCAAAAGTCAATAATCCTGACTGACTTCTTCGCCCTCCTCACCACCCCCCCCTCCCTGCCCCCCCCGTCTATCCTGCTTCTTCCAACTACCTCCCTTCCCCCTCCCCCTCCCCTCTCCAACACCCTTCACCCTACCCTCCTTTCCTCTTACCCTTCCCCGTCTCCCCTTCCCTCTTCCTGTCTCCTCAGCCTCCCCTCCCAGCCATCCCTCCCCTCCCTTTGCCAAAACCCTTCCTCAACCCCTACCATCCCCCCTCCCTCCTCCTTCCCCTCCCCCCCCCTCTTCCTCCTAAAGCCCCTCCCCTCCAGGGACGACTTGGACACCCAACCTTTTTTTCTTCTTTTCTTTTTTTTTCCGAAGACCGAGATTGCCCGAGACGGCGGAAGAGGCGAGAGAAGGAAGGAGGAGGCGAGAGAAGGAAGGAGGAGGCGAGAGAAGGAAGGAGGAAGGCGGAGAAGGAAGAGGAAGGAAGAGGAGGACGAGCGAGAGAAGGAAGGAGGAGGCGAAGAGAAGGAAGGAAGGAGGGAGAGAAGGAAAGGAGGAGAAGCGAAGGGAAGGGAGGAAGAGACGCAAGGACTGATAAAGGAAGCAGGAGAAGAGGATAACGATGGTGGGGAATGGAATAATGATAATGGTAGCAATGATAAACTTCAAATAATAAATTTAAAAAAATGTAGAAGTAAGTAAGCAGCAGCAACAGTCATAGTAAACTAATCATCATCATCATCATTGTGGTAATAACAATAATAACAATAAAACAATAAAAAAAAATAATAAATAATAATAATGAACAAAAATATTTAATAAATATGCATCAATCATCATCATGCAATAATAATAATAATAATAATAATAATAATAATAATGATAATAAGAATAAGAATAAGAATAAAGATAATGAAATATGGACAAAAAATTCACAGTACTCTCAGCAAGAAAAGGGAAAGGGAAAACCCCGAATAATGAAAAAGAAAGAGGGAAAGAGGAGGAAAATAGGAGAATAACGTTTAAGGAAATAAAGCAAAGAAGGGAATGAGGAAAGAGAGAAGGAGGAAGACGCTGACGCTGGTGCTGTCTCTATTCCGTTTATCAAGGGGGTAATTTCA
>NW_020870028.1:129879-132379 GCF_003789085.1 Penaeus vannamei
CTCCCTCCCTCTTCTCTCTCTTTCTCCCTCCCTCCTTCCTTCCTTCTCTCTTTTCCTCCCTCCCCCCTTCTCTCTTTTCCTCCCTCCCCCTTCTCACTCTTCCTCCCTCTTTCCATGCCCCCTCTTACCTAGTTGCATAAATATTTAGTGCTTAATGTTTCTTTTTGATGGTAAAAGCTTTAATAGATTAAAAAGTGTAAAATCCCTTTTAGATTGAATAATTGGATAAAAAATACCCTTTAGATATAATTTTTTTTTAACCGAAATATGTTCCTTCCTCGTGTATGTTAACGAACATACGCGCATTAAATTTCATTTGTATTCAAGATTATTCTAGGGTGAACAGAAACGCTCAGTAATTTTCGTTTTCTTTAACTCCGGTGATGTTTAACTATAGTCCCATTTATCAGCCACACACACAATCACATACACACACACACTATATATGTGTCTGTCTCTCTTTCATACCGGTGAAAACACAAATATTCATGTGACATTTGATACGTGGAACAGCAGCTCCATCCCGCCAGTGCGATTCACGCAGCAGAGTATTATGAACGCGATGGGCTGAATCAATGGAGGTTCTGAGCCTTCATAAACGTCAAAACGCGAAGAGGAACGTAACTTGCGTCAGTTCTTGTGTAGGAGCAGCTATCCCGCACACATACATACAAGCGATAAAAAGTGCCCGGCTTTCCTAATTGCATTAGCACGCGTACACTGCGATCTTTGGAGAATGAAAGGGAGGCCATAGAACGACTCTCCTACAAAGGAGAGAGGATCGAGCACTTTTCACCGGGTCATATAACCTACCCAGGCTTTCGGGTCCTCAAAGATATGATGCGGTTGCCCTGCTCTTGGCGTAGGCACCTGCTTGGGAAATGAATTCAGCGCGAAACGATGTCTGCTGTCGTTCGAGGAGCGACTGGCTTCGGCGGAGTGAGGCATGTCCGCGCCCTCCCTCCGGCGCGGGAGGGGGTGTCTGTCCGCACGACCAGGGATTCCATCTACTGATACGGATTTGAGCAATATTTAGTGATGACGATGATGATAGTCATAGGGATTATAATGAGAACAATGAGGATAATAGCAATACAGAAATAATGATATACATAATTATAATACTGGACATAATAATGATATACATAATGATCATAATACTGGACATGATAATAACAATCATAATGATGTAGTGAAGATGATAACAATAATGATAATTTTAGCCATGGTCATAATAATGATTATCATACCTTCGTACGCATTGAACCTTCAGATTTATATAAACCACATTCATTATATATTCATAACACACACACACACACACACACGCGTATACTATAGGTGTGGTTACTCAACCTTATATGATTAAATGTTTTAGTTCGAAATCTCCCTGTATTTATTTTTCATTACTTCAGATTAACAGTATCAGTCAGAGCTGAATAAACGCAATATTCACATTCAGCTTAGAAAATCAGTGCAGCTTGCTTCATCTTTCTCCTAAAACTTTGGGCTATTGACAATCCGTTTCAAAGAAACAATTGTTGTCTATGTGTCTTCCAAAAACAACACGATAATTGCTTTCCGCATCTAACAGACGAATGTAAACTGATACGTCCGCCCCGCGACAGGGTTCAAGTCCCTCCCGTGCGCATGGGACTTCGTGCCGAAGCCGCGGCGGCGACAGGGCAGGAAATGTCCCGACCAGGCCGGCTGCTTGCGCCCTTGTGCCGCGGCGCTAAACCACTCGGGTGGGAAACTTGACAGGCTGCGCGAGTTTAGGTGGGAAAAGCAGAAGAACCAATGGGATGGTCCGATACTTTGGATGCTGCATGTTTTGTAAAGATCCGCTGCTTTTTATTACTTTTCATATGCAAACGGGGAAAGTCTTTGTCTCTATCTCGATGATCCTACAGACTATAGACACAGGAAAGTCACCGAAGCCGAGAAGAATGGACAGGACCGTTCCAGAGGATATGCACGATAGGTGAGCAAACAGAATCCAAATCAAATATTATTCCCGCAGAACGAAATGAAGTGAGAGTAAACGGAGCTCGCGGCGGAAAGAGGACACGAAAAAGCGGAAAATCTGGCGGCGGCTGTGGCGCGCCTCCACCTTAGCTCCAACGCAAACACCAGACCGCCACTAACAATTTGACCAGCAGCTTTTACTCCAATATTTGTCATTCAAATAGTAATAGAATAATAAATCCCTCCCGACTTGCAGCTCCATTAGTGAAGCGACAGAAGCCAGAAGAGAGTGGAAGAATGAAGGCCACGAGATCCGACGGCGACGCTGCACAGGCGGGATTCCTCTGCACGGGCGCATGAGAATTATTCTGGGCGCGGGCTCGACGGATGAAGCCTTTAACTCGCGCCAAATCCAGCGGGGAGGCTCGAGGCCCAGGACGTGCGTGGCATTGTTATGGCTCCGGCGATGTGGCGTGGCATTATCCTGGCGATGTGGCGTGGTGCAAGGGATAAGTCTGTCGTTGGGATCGGC
>NW_020870028.1:162379-186435 GCF_003789085.1 Penaeus vannamei
GATTTTAGAATATTACTTGAACGCAAAACCGTGACAGGGTTAATGTGAATTCACGGACGCTTTATTAATGTGTATGTGTTGTGTGTGAACGAACTGAAGTTGTCTAACACTATATATAGAATCTTTACTTTTATATTTCATGCATATTTTGAACCCTTTCTCGCGCAAAATGCTACAGCATGTAGTTGATAACTATATATATATATATATACATACATATATATATATATATATATATATATATATATATATATATATATATATATATACACACACACACACACACACACACACACACACACACACACACACACACACACACACACATATATATATATATATATATATATATATATATATATATATATATATATATATATATATTTCTCGTCTTTTATTTTCTTAGAGGATGGGCTTCAGTGAATCGACTAATTGGGGATGCATGATGAATTTGAAGATATTTTTACTATAGTTTAATTTCTTACAGAAAGATGGTAATGAATGTATTAAAATACAAATACTTGAACAATGTATTGTTATTCTAATCCTCGTAACAGAGGTGACATGTTTATGCAACGTCTCGATTTCCTCCTTAACGCTTTCCATTCCCTCTCAGTATTCACTAGACGTTTCTCAAACATTGACAATATTCGCCCAAATATTTTTCGTTTTTCGTCGGGTTTGAGCTACGTGCCTTATCAGGCTATCGGACATTCAGTTGGTTTTAGTCATAAAACACTTCGTAACTGCCGTGGACGTGTGTATAGGGCAGTTATCCTGCGCAAATATAATTGTTTCTAGGAAGGGCCAAGGCATAGGGGCGTGTTTGATGGGAGGAACATTTTTTCTATCCCTTTCTACATATTTGTCTAGGAGGCATTTCCCCCTGTTTCGTCATCTTACAGGAAGATCAACCCCCACATATCACAGCTCATGTGGCCACTTCCTGCCGTTTCATAGATACTTCGTCTGAAATATGTGAAAAGTAAATAATGATATAGAATTCGAACATGAAATATGACGTATAGGACACTATCATGTGTAAACTAATGCATGTATCGCAAATTGAACTTAATCAATTTGTGAAAAAATGAAAAGATTTAATAACATTTACGCCGTTTATCTCATCGGATTTTTTCTCGCTTTCACCTGTTAGTTGTCATATAATGTTTTTTTATTTGCAAATACGTAGTTTATGCGTAGGCGTAGATGAAATACAAAGCCTTTGCATTAACATGTTTTTTTTATACATTACATATTCCGGTGTGTGAAAAGATTATTTGTTCACCCGGAACTCGAGTAGTTTACAGAAAAAGGAACAATCCAGAAAGTTGATAACATAAGATCGTCTATTTCATTTTTATGCCAATGAATATTCATCCATATCTGAATCCTAATACAAGCTAAATAAGAAAGAAAATATTTCCGATGGTCTAAGACATGGTAATATGGGAAATCCAAGGTGAAAACGAGTGCTGCCAAGCTAACACCTCTTTCAGGATGGACGCAAGGCAAGCTGAAATTGCAAATAGAGACTGCTACGATGGGGTGAGGGAAAGTAATTTCTCTAACATGTATTCAGAGAGCTGGGCATATCCCGGACGACGGTATACAGGTAGATAAGATGGGAGGAGGAGGGCACCCATAAAGACCGCCCCCGTTCACCAACGCAGCTAATATTCATGAAGACCTGATAACAGGCCGTGCGGTGAAGAAAACGACTACGTGCACATGGGATAAATCACAGAACGTCATCAAAAAGAGGTTGAATAAACGACATCCCTAGCGTCTCCTGCAGTATGTGGAGAAAGATCTAGAGTAATAAGGACAGAGAAATATACACCGGAGATACATGGAAAGCTCCGTTGCTAGATGAGATGGTAAATTTACAGCGGATAACAATCAAGGTTACAGTAAAAAAAAAAAAGATATGGAATGGTTACCTTGACGTAAACTGAGACATTTTTCATCTATGGCAAAAGGTGCGCAAATCGAAAATAAAAGAGTTACATGGCAGAGAAGAGAAGACCGACCCATCTTTTTCAAAGTCCCTCACCATGTTGACCATGAATGTAAACAAAATTGTGACAAGTCAACTCATTCTTGCACTCTATTAAGTAGTTCATGTATTACTATGCCGTTGTCAAAACGATATTTGGCTACTATGCCGNAGTACATGACACTCTAAGTGGTTGTATTTTTATAGTGGATTCATAAAAGATGGAATTCAAGGTGTAAGATGAAAAAGTGTGAGTTTGCATAGTAAGGATTTTTACCGGGTAAAATGAATATCGTGGTTTTGCTACAGACGTATGAGAGTATATAGAAAGATGAGCAAATTCGTTTCAATGAGTGATTGAGTAGTTTACGTCTCTGAGGACCACCACCCGGGGCTGGGACTTACGCGCACAGGCCGTGGCAAGCTGTAGTACATTTGATACATGGTCAAAGCATTATATAATAGTATTACAGACATATCTATATATCATAAATTATTACGGTCTAAAATATATCATTTAAAGGAAAAGAACGATCAGTAATTTATCTACTCATCTGTCAAGCCGGCATACGGCTTGGGCGTGGAAAGGCAATGTAACATTTGATATGTGGTCATGTGATACTACATTCCAAATTTAGGATATAACATAATTATATCTTCCAACATCAGATGATATGAAGTAGTTACATAGTTCTCCATACCTCATGCTAGGTGGTCTGAAAGGCTGTATTACATGGCACTCTGAGATATAATGTACAAGTGTTCGCTTATATTCTTCATTGCATAATTTACACTTCGTTTCTTCAACATTACAGGCTGTACTGACCTGCCAGTACAATCTATATCCCAGCCTGATTCTTGCGGTCACAATATCACACTGTCTTGTTCTTGTTTTGTATAAACCATAGATGAAAACATCTTGCATAAACCTGTCATAGTGCTTTATGCTACAGCTTTCAGGCCGTTGAGAATTAATCAAGTCAGACAAGTCCTCTTTGAAGGAAGTTTTAATTATGTGTGAAATCCTAGCAAGAGGTACTCCAAGATCTATATCAACACTTTGCTTGTCACATGCTGATTTTGCTAGGCGGTCAGCATGATCATGCCTGGGATTCCAACATGCGATGGTATCCACACAAAACGTATATCATGGCCTCGTTCTTTTGCACGATACACATTTATCCTTATGTCATTTGCAATTTTCCTGCACCTTTGTCTAGTGTGTTCAATGCCTGGAGAGCACTCTGTGAGTCGCAGAAAATGACTCCTGAGCCTTGACTTAATAGAAATTCGGTGGCTATGAGCATTCCTGCCAACTCAGTTTGCGTAGTGCTAGCCCAGTCATGAACCCGCCTACAATCCTGGTGCTGCAAAATATTGTTTTTTATATACGACAAAAGCGCATCCTGCTCTACTCCCAGACTGCAAGGATCCATCAGTGTAGCATTCATACGCATTGGGCATAGTTTCAAGGTGCTCATTGATAATTGCTAAAGCATACTGCTTAAGTACAGCAGGGAGGACACTGTCTTTTTTTGGGGCAGTCGTATAAAATACACTTAGGTCCGACATTTTCCACGGTGGAGCAGAACGTCCATGTAGGGTCTTAGTTATGGATATGTTCAGCTGAGACAAGTGCTTACATGTTACTTGTTGCCATGGATTTGAATTTGAATCGATGTTGCCATTCAAAGTTAGCTCCACTATTCTATGTTTTAGTTGTTGGAACTCTGTACAATAGAGGGGTTCTCTTATTGCTTTGACGCTAAAAGTGGTGTTTATGTATAATATTCTTTCATAGACAGACGGCAAATTAAGTTCTGATCTCATATTCACACGTTGTCTTAGGGGCGCCGAGAATAAGCCTCATGGCCTCATTTTGTACAATTTCTAAACTAGCCAACTCTGATTCCTTGTATAATACTAGGTGCAATGCATGATAATCTATGACCGACCGTATGTATGACAGGTAAAAGAGTCTAGCAATATTGACATTAATACCATGGTCTTTGCCGACAAGTGTCCTAAGTGGCTTCAGACGTTCCCACAGCCTTTTCTTCAGGTTTTGTATGAACTCTGCATCATTAACAGCCACCCCGAGATATTTGTATTGGTGACAGAGATCTAGCTCAACGTCATTGATGTGAAACCTTGGCAGAGGGATTGTTTTAGGGTTAAGTGCCTTGGTTTTTTCAGTCGATATTATCAAGCCACACTCTGTAGCCCTTGCTGAAAGCACATCAAGGATCTGTTGCATTCTCTCCTCGGATGAGGATTTAATGCAAATATCATCGGCATAGCAAATAATGGAGTCACTGCCCTCAAGTGGTATATCGCCTAGTAATCTATGCATTAGGATGTTAAATAGCATGGGACTAAGTACGCCTCCCTGAGGTGTGCCGAGTTCAAACACTTTTGCATGAATACTCTTAACACCCCTGAAGAAAACCTGAGCCGATCGATTGGATAGATACATTTGAATCCATGTTAACAGTTTTCCCTGAATACCAAAGCTAGCTAGTTGCTCAAGGATCATTTCTCTGTTTGCAATATCAAAGGCAGATTGAAGATCAAGAAATACGGTTTGCATGCCTGGTATTGAGTTTGTTAAGTATTCTGCAAAACAATGCTGACTGCTACGTCCTGGGAGAAATCCATACAGTCTGGGGATAACTTAGCATGTATACGGTACATGAGTCTGTTCAGAATTATTCTCTCAAGTACTTTGCACAGACAGGAGGTCAAGGAAATTGGTCTGTATTTGTCAGTGTTGGATTTGGGTATAGGGATGATTAAACTTTTAGTCCAGGAGCTTGGGAGGATTCCTTGTGATAACTGAAATATGGGTTGTGCCCGTAAGAGTCGTTGTGACAGCCGTAGAGTTATGAAAGTAGCCTGATTTTTGAGGTTACAATATCACAATGTCTTGTTCTTGTTTTATAGCCATAGATAAATACATTTTCACAAACCGGTCACAGTGCTTTATGCTACAGCTTTCAGGCCGTTGAGAAATAATCAACTCAGTCGTCCTCTTTGAAGGAAGTTTTAATTATGTGTGAAATCCTAGCAAGAGGTACTCAAGATCTACATCAACACTGCTTGTCACATGCTGATTTTGCTAGGCGGTCAGCATGATCATGCCTGAGGATTCCAACATGCGATGGTATCACAAAACGTATATCATGGCCTCGTTCTTTTGCACGTGACACATTTATCCTTATGTCATTTGCAATATTTCCTGCACCTTTGTCTAGGTAAGTGAAATGTGGGTTGTGGCTACCGCAGAGTTATAAATGAAGGGAAACTTTTTGCGTAAATGCAATGTGAGTTGTGGTAGCCCTAGAGTTATAAATGAAGGAAAACTTCAATTTTCAATGTTTAATTCTTTATTTACCACCCTGGTTAACTGCATAGGCGTGGATAAACTGTGGTGCATTTGATGCATGATCGTAACGTTATATAATAGTATTACATTGGATTTCTACTATATCGGTTAAAAGGAAAGAATCTTATATCTACTCATCTACTACGCCGGCATACAGCATGGGCGTAGAAAGGCATTTTTTGATTTGATATGTGGTCATGTGATACATTGCAAATTTAGGATACAACATAAGTACATCTTCTGTGACATCAGATGATATGTTATAGTTACACAGTTCTCCAACCCTCATAACACTATGAGATATAATGTACAAGTGATCTTGTTTGGTCAAATATAAACTATAGATGAATAGATCTTGCATAAACCAGTCATAATTTTATGCTAAGGCTGTCAGGCCATTGGTTCTATATCCACACTTTGCTTGTCACGTGCAGATTTTACTAGACGGTCAGCATGATCATGCTTGGGGATTCCAGTATGCGATAGTATCCACACAAAACGTTTAACATGGCCTTGTTCTTTTGCACGATACACATTTATCCTGATGTCATTAGCCATATCATCTGCAACTTTGTCTAGTGTGTTCAAAGCCTTGAGAGCACTCTGTGAATCGCAGAAAATAAACCTTGAGCCTTGATTGAATAGAAATTCAGTTTGCGTAGTGATAGCCCAGTCATAAACCCTCATACAATCCTGATGCTGCAAAATATTGTTTTATATAAAACAAAAGCGGATCCTGCCTACTCCCAGACTGCAAGGATTCGTGAGTGTAGCATTCATATGCATTGGGTAAAGTTTCAAGATACTCATTGATAATTGCTAGTGCGTACTGCTTTTTTGGGGTCCATTTAGGGTCTTAGTTATGGGTATATTCAACTGATATGAGTGTTTATATGTTACTTGTAGCCATGGAATTGAGTTTGAATCCATGTTGCCAATGAAATTAACTCCACTATTCTATATTTTAGTTTTCTTTGGAACAATAAAGGCGTTGTCTTATTCTGACACCAAATGTGGTATATATTATATTCTTTTGTAAACAGAAGGTAAATTAAGTTCTGTTCTCACATTCACAAACCTCGTTATTTTAGGGGCCCCGGGAATACTCCTCATGGCCTTATTTTCTGCAATTTCTAGACTAACTAACTGATTCCTTAAACGATACATGATGCAATGCATGGTAATGACTGACCATATGTATGACAGATAAAAGAGTTTAACAATATTGACATGAATGCCATGGTCTTTGCCGACATATGTAAATGAAATGTGGTTACGGTAACTGTAGACTAATAAAAGCAGGGGGGAAATTACATGTAAATGAAATGTGGGTTGCGAAACCGTAGAGTTATAGGAGAAGATAGATTTTCGTATAAATGAAATGTGGGTTTGATAACCGTAGAGTTATGAATAGATAAACACTTTACGGGTGGATGAAATGTGGATAGTGGTTACCGCAGAGTTGTAAAAGAGAAAAAAAATCTTTCATATGATACACAGAAAAAAGTCCTTCGATATTACATGGAATCATGTAACCTATACTGTAATATCTTCTTTTTAAAGCATTTTTTCTAATGCAAGTGTGTGTATTGCTATTGGAATCAAATTTCATTAATAATGCGTGATGCTAGATACTTATAGTTATATTCAATTTTAGAATTTTTTTTTAGATTTTTCTATGATTCTTTAACTTTTGTAAACCGTATACATATCATATATGCACACACACACACACACACACACACACACACACACACACACACACACACACACACACACACACAGCGACCAAATCTTTCAATAAATGGAAGTCACAACAATTTCAAACGTGGAGTGTGACAAGAAACTGCGAAGAAGGACCGAAAGTGGGAAGGAAAAACAACATGCAAATACATCTTACTTTTTTAATCCTAAGAGAAATGGAAATCAGGAGCATATTTTTGAACGTTCGTGCATCAATTGTGGCTCATAGGAGGAGGTACAAACAGCTGTCAAGAACTTAATTTGTATTTGCTTGTTTAAAACATAATAGCAATAGAAGAGAAGAAGTAAACAAATAATATGAAATAAAATGAAAGACAGCTGTCTGGTAGATTTACAGTGTTATTGTCATACGAAAGATCTATTCGATATGCTGTTATAAAATGTTTATTGCCCGGTATATAAGCATAGAACATGTTATAACAAAAAAAAAAAAAATGCAGTTATGACACGAATTATAAGATATTTCTGTGGACAAACGTAGAGAGGGAAAATGTTAAAATACAGAAGATAATCAAGAAAATGGTGATAACACTGAAAATAGCAATGTCTAACAGTAGAGTTATTGACAATAAAACATCAGTAATGAATAGTGATAGCCATAACACTGATTATACGATGACTACAATGATATAGATAATGATATTAGTGATAATAAGAATGTATACATGTATATATTTACATTATGAAGATGAATGAAAATGGGAATAATGATGATACTAACGTAATGTGTGTGTATATAAGTGTGTATATGTATATGTATATAGCCATGTATATATATATATATATATATATATATATATATATATATATATATATATATATATATATATATATATATATATATATATATATATATATATATATATATATATATATATATATATATATATATATATATATATATTATACACACACAGACACACACACATACACACACACACATATATGAATATAAATATATAATATATAATGCATACACACACACATATATTCATATATAGGCATATATATATGCACACACACAACACACACACCACACACACACACACACACACACACACACACACACACACACACACATATATATATATATATATATATATATATATATATGTGTGTGTGTGTGTGTGTGTGTGTGTGTGTGTGTGTGTGTGTGTGTGTGTGTTTGTGTGTATATATGTATATGAATATATATGTACATATATATATCGCGCAGATTGACAATGGCAAAAAAGGGGCAGAGCCAGTGACATCATAGCATTTAGCCAACGAGTGGCCGCAGGGACAGAGCTATACACATATTCATTTGTATAATAAAATCGAAAAACATGAACAAAAAATCCACTTTTATCTATGACAATGAAGTCATTAGAATGCTCAAGGGAAAAATTAGTTTTGGATTCAAGAAGTTAAGTGTAAGTGCTCTTACTTGTTTTAGCTGTACCCTGTATCCATCTATCTATTCATATATACAGCATACTGTATGTATGAGAAGACAAAGTAAATGAAATGTAAGTTGTGGTAATCATAGTTACAAAAGATGGAATTCAGGTAAATGAAATGTAGAGTTATGCAAGAAGGAATTCGGGTAAATGAAACGTGGGTTGCAAGAACCGTAGAGTTATGAAAGAAGAAATTCAGGTAACTGAAATGTGGGTTGTGGCAACCGTAGAGTTATGAGAGAAAGAATTCGGGTAAATGAAATGTGCGTTGTGACAGCCGTAGAGTTATGAAATTAGCCTGATTCTTGAGGTTACAATATCACAATGTCTTGTTCTTGTTTTATATAAGCCATAGATAAATACATCTTTCATAAACCGGTCACAGTGCTTTATGCTACAGCTTTCAGGCCGTTGAGAAATAATCAACTCAGTCGTCCTCTTTGAAGGAAGTTTTAATTATGTGTGAATCCTAGCAAGAGGTACTCCAAGATCTACATCAACACTTTGCTTGTCACATGCTGATTTTGCTAGGCGGTCAGCATGATCATGCCTGAGGATTCCAACATGCGATGGTATCCACACAAAACGTATATCATGGCCTCGTTCTTTTGCACGTGACACATTATCCTTATGTCATTTGCAATATTTCCTGCACCTTTGTCTAGGTAAGTGAAATGTGGGTTGTGGCTACCGCAGAGTTATAAATGAAGGGAAACTTTTTGCGTAAATGCAATGTGAGTTGTGGTAGCCCTAGAGTTATAAATGAAGGAAAACTTCAATTTTCAATGTTTAATTCTTTATTTACCACCCTGGTTAACTGCATAGGCGTGGATAAACTGTGGTGCATTTGATGCATGATCGTAACGTTATATAATAGTATTACATTGGATTTCTACTATATCGGTTAAAAGGAAAGAATCTTATATCTACTCATCTACTACGCCGGCATACAGCATGGGCGTAGAAAGGCATTTTTTATTTGATATGTGGTCATGTGATACATTGCAAATTTAGGATACAACATAAGTACATCTTCTGTGACATCAGATGATATGTTATAGTTACACAGTTCTCCAACCCTCATAACACTATGAGATATAATGTACAAGTGATCGCCTTTATTCTTCATGGCAGCTTACACTTCATTTTCAACATTAAAAATGTAGTAACCTGTCTATAATCTTTATCCAAACCTGCTTCATACATTCACAATATCGCACTGTCTTGTTCTGGTCAAATATAAACTATAGATGAATAGATCTTGCATAAACCAGTCATAATTTTATGCTAAGGCTGTCAGGCCATTGGTTCTATATCCACACTTTGCTTGTCACGTGCAGATTTTACTAGACGGTCAGCATGATCATGCTGGGGATTCCAGTATGCGATAGTATCCACACAAAACGTTTAACATGGCCTTGTTCTTTTGCACGATACACATTTATCCTGATGTCATTAGCCATATCATCTGCAACTTTGTCTAGTGTGTTCAAAGCCTTGAGAGCACTCTGTGAATCGCAGAAAATAAACCTTGAGCCTTGATTGAATAGAAATTCGGTGGCTATGAGGATTCCTGTCAACTCAGTTTGCGTAGCCCATACAATCCTGATGCTGCAAAATATTGTTTTATATAAAACAAAAGCGGATCCTGCTCTACTCCCAGACTGCAAGGATTCGTGAGTGTAGCATTCATATGCATTGGGTAAAGTTTCAAGATACTCATTGATAATTGCTAGTGCGTACTGCTTTTTTGGGGTCCATTTAGGGTCTT
Source organism: Penaeus vannamei (assembly GCF_003789085.1). NCBI lineage: Eukaryota > Metazoa > Arthropoda > Malacostraca > Decapoda > Penaeidae > Penaeus > Penaeus vannamei. Next base: position 172,741 of record NW_020870028.1, read on the forward strand.
AGTTATGGGTATATTCAACTGATATGAGTGTTTATATGTTACTTGTAGCCATGGAATTGAGTTTGAATCCATGTTGCCAATGAAATTAACTCCACTATTCTATATTTTAGTTTTCTTTGGAACAATAAAGGCGTTGTCTTATTCTGACACCAAATGTGGTATATATTATATTCTTTCGTAAACAGAAGGTAAATTAAGTTCTGTTCTCACATTCACAATCCTCGTTATTTTAGGGGCCCCGGGAATACTCCTCATGGCCTTATTTTCAACAATTTCTAGACTAACTGATTCCTTAAACGATACATGATGCATGCCATGGTCTTTGCCGACATATGTAAATGAAATGTGGTTACGGTAACTGTAGACTAATAAAAGCAGGGGGGAAATTACATGTAAATGAAATGTGGGTTGCGAAACCGTAGAGTTATAGGAGAAGATAGATTTTCGTATAAATGAAATGTGGGTTTGATAACCGTAGAGTTATGAATAGATAAACACTTTACGGGTGGATGAAATGTGGATAGTGGTTACCGCAGAGTTGTAAAAGAGAAAAAAATCTTTCATATGATACACAGAAAAAAGTCCTTCGATATTACATGGAATCATGTAACCTATACTGTAATATCTTCTTTTTAAAGCATTTTTTCTAATGCAAGTGAGTGTATTGCTATTGGAATCAAATAACATTAATAATGCGTGATGCTAGATACTTATAGTTATATTCAATTGTAGAATTTTGTTTTAGATTTTTCTATGATTCTTTAACTTTTGTAAACCGTATACATATCATATACACACACACACACACACACACACACACACACACACACACACACACACACACACACACACACACACTACGCTCCCAAATATTTCAATAAATGGAAGTCACAACAATTTCAAACGTGGAGTGTGACAAGAAACTGCGAAGAAGGACCGAAAGTGGGAAGGAAAAACAACATGCAAATACATCTTACTTTTTTAATCCTAAGAGAAATGGAAATCAGGAGCATATTTTTGAACGTTCGTGCATCAATTGGGGCTCATAGGAGGAAGTACAAACAGCTGTCAAGAACTTAATTTGTATTTGCTTGTTTAAAACATAATAGCAATAGAAGAGAAGAAGTAAAACAAATAATATGAAATAAAAAGACAGCTGTCTGATATGCTGTTATAAAATGTTTATTGCCCGGTATATAAGCATAGAACATGTATAACAAAAAAAATGCAGTTATGACACGAATTATAAGATATTTCTGTGGACAAACGTAGAGAGGGAAAATGTTAAAATACAGAAGATAATCAAGAAAATGGTGATAACACTGAAAATAGCAATGTCTAACAGTAGAGTTATTGACAATAAAACATCAGTAATGAATAGTGATAGCCATAACACTGATTATACGATGACTACAATGATATAGATAATGATATTAGTGATAATAAGAATGTATACATGTATATATTTACATTATGAAGATGAATGAAAATGGGAATAATGATGATACTAACGTAATGTGTGTGTATATAAGTGTGTATATGTATATGTATATATAGCCATGTATATATATATATAATATATATATATATATATATATATATTATATATATATATATATATATATATATATATATATATATATATATATATATATATATATATGCACACACAGACACACAGACATACACACACCAGACACACATATGAATATGAATATAAATATATAATGCATACACACACATATTTCATATATAGGCATATACACACACACACACACACACCACCACACACACACACACACACACACACACACACACACACCACACACACACACACACACACACACACACACACACATATATTATATATATATATATAATATATGTGTGTGTGTGTGTGTGTGTGTGTGTGTTGTGTGTGTTGTGTTGTACGTATGTGTGCCAATAGAGCAATATGTACATCAATAGCCCGAGGGGCGGTTCATAGCATACCAACAATAGAAAAACAACAAAAGAAAAAAATTATAAAAAATCCACTTTTTTAAAAGTAATTAGTGCTCAAGGGAAAGTAGATGATGGTGAAGTATAATTTAATGAGACCTAATGAAATGTAAGTAATAGGATGGAATTCAGTAAATGAAATGTAGAGTTATGAAAAATTTAATGAATTGGGTTAGAAATAAAAATGAAAGGTGGTTTTTATGAAGAACAATGTAAGTTTTTATGGAAGAATGAAATTTTCTGAAAATGAAATTGGTCTACATCAAAGTCAGCACTGCTTGACTTGCCAGCGTTTGCACCCAAATTTGTTCCAACACGATGGTTCCCCTTTGCAAGTTGTCAGCTTTTTATTCATGAAATCCCGTCCTATAATATTTTGAAATTCCAAAATTTGTTTGCTTTGCAAATCCTGCCTTAAAAATTTTTCCAAGTGGTATAATAATGTGGTGCCTTTGATGCAAAAACGTTATTTAGGCCGGTTAAAAGGAAAAAATAATTATCTTACTCATTTAACGGGCTTTTCGTAGAAATTTGATATACATGTTACAAAAATTTAGGATACAACATAAGTACATCTTCTGTGACATCAGATGATATGTTTAGTTACACAGTTTTCTCCAACCCTCATAACACTATGAGATATAATGTACAAGTGATCGCCTTTATTCTTCATGGCAGCTTACACTTCATTTCTTCAACATTAAAAAATGTAGTAACCTGTCTATACAATCTTTATCCAACCTGCTTCATACATTCACAATATCGCACTGTCTTGTTCTGGTCAAATATAAACTATAGATGAATAGATCTTGCATAAACCAGTCATAATTTTGCTAAGTGTCAGGCCATTGGTTCTATATCCACACTTTGCTTGTCGTGCAGATTTTACTAGACGGTCAGCATGATCATGCTGGGGATTCCAGTATGCGATAGTATCCACACAAAACGTTTAACATGGCCTTGTTCTTTTTTGCACGATACACATTTATCCTGATGTCATTAGCCATATCATCTGCAACTTTGTCTAGTGTGTTCAAAGCCTTGAGAGCACTCTGTGAATCGCAGAAAATAAACCTTGAGCCTTGATTGAATAGAAATTCGGTGGCTATGAGGATTCCTGTCAACTCAGTTTGCGTAGTGATAGCCCAGTCATAAACCCTCATACAATCCTGATGCTGCAAAATATTGTTTTATATAAAACAAAAGCGGATCCTGCTCTCCAGACTGCAAGGATTCATGAGTGTAGCATTCATATGCATTGGGTAAAGTTTCAAGATACTCATTGATAATTGCTAGTGCGTACTGCTTTTTTGGGGTCCATTTAGGGTCTTAGTTATGGGTATATTCAACTGATATGAGTGTTTATATGTTACTTGTAGCCATGGAATTGAGTTTGAATCCATGTTGCCAATGAAATTAACTCCACTATTCTATATTTTAGTTTTCTTTGGAACAATAAAGGCGTTGTCTTATTCTGACACCAAATGTGGTATATATTATATTCTTTTGTAAACAGAAGGTAAATTAAGTTCTGTTCTCACATTCACAAACCTCGTTATTTTAGGGGCCCCGGGAATACTCCTCATGGCCTTTATTTCCAATTTCTGAACTAACTGATTCCTAACGATACATGATGCAATGCCATGGTCTTGCCGACATATGTAAATGAAAAAAGGTTACGGTAACTGTAGACTTAAAAGCAGGGGAAATTACATGTAAATGAAATGTGGGTTGCGAAATGGAGAAGATAGATTTTTGATAACCGTAGAGTTATGAATAGATAAACACTTACGGGTGGGATAGTGGTTACCGCAGAGTTGTAAAAGAAAAAAAAATCTTTCATATGATACACAAGAAAAAGTCCTTCGATATTACATGGAATCATGTAACCTATACTGTAATATCTTCTTTTTAAAGCATTTTTTTTTCTAATGCAAGTGAGTGTATTGCTATTGGAATCAAATAACATTAATAATGCGTGATGCTAGATTCAATTGTAGAATTTTATTTTTAGATTTTTCTATGATTCTTTAACTTTTGTAAACCGTATACATATCATATATGCACACACACACACACACACACACACACACACACACACACACACACACACACACTACGCGACCAAATCTTTCAATAAATGGAAGTCACAACAATTTCAAACGTGGAGTGTGACAAGAAACTGCGAAGAAGGACGAAAGTGGGAAGGAAAAACAACATGCAAATACATCTTACTTTTTTAATCCTAAGAGAAATGGAAATCAGGAGCATATTTTTGAACGTTCGTGCATCAATTGTGGCTCATAGGAGGAGTACAAACAGCTGTCAAGAACTTAATTTGTATTTGCTTGTTTAAAACATAATAGCAATAGAAGAGAAGAAGTAAAACAAATAATATGAAATAAAATGAAAGACAGCTGTCTGGTAGATTTACAGTGTTATTGTCATACGAAAGATCTATTCGATATGCTGTTATAAAATGTTTATTGCCCGGTATATAAGCATAGAACATGTTAAAAAAAAATGCAGTTATGACACGAATTATAAGATATTTCTGTGGACAAACGTAGAGAGGGAAAATGTTAAAATACAGAAGATAATCAAGAAAATGGTGATAACACTGAAAATAGCAATGTCTAACAGTAGAGTTATTGACAATAAAACATCAGTAATGAATAGTGATAGCCATAACACTGATTATACGATGACTACAATGATATAGATAATGATATTAGTGATAATAAGAATGTATACATGTATATATTTACATTATGAAGATGAATGAAAATGGGAATAATGATGATACTAACGTAATGTGTGTGTATATAAGTGTGTATATGTATATGTATATATAGCCATGTATATATATATATATATATATATATATATATATATATATATATATATATATATATATATATATATATATATATATATATATATATATATATATATATATATATATATATATATATATATATATATATATATATATATATGCACACACAGACACACAGACATACACACACACAGACACACATATATGAATATGAATATATAATATATAATGCATACACACACACACACACACATATTCATATATAGGCATATATATATGCACACACACACACACACACACACACACACACACCACACACACACACACACACACACACACACACACACACACACACACACACACACACACACACACACACACACACACACACACACATATATATATATATATATATATATATATATATATATATATATGTGTGTGTGTGTGTGTGTGTGTGTGTGTGTGTGTGTGTTGTGTGTTGTGTTTGTGTGTATATATGTATATGAATATATATGTACATATATATATCGCGCAGATTGACAATGGCAAAAAAGGGGCAGAGCCAGTGACATCATAGCATTTAGCCAACGAGTGGCCGCAGGGACATAGCTATACACATATTCATTTGTATATAAAAATCGAAACATGAACAAAAAATCCACTTTTATCTATGACAATGAAGTCATTAGAATGCTCAAGGGAAAAATTAGTTCTATTTTTGGATTCAATAAGTTAAGTGTAAGTGCTGTTACTTGTCTTAGCTGTACCCTGTATCCATCTATCTATCCATATATACAGCATACTGTATGTATGAGAAGACAAAGTAAATGAAATGTAAGTTGTGGTAATCATAGTTACAAAAGATGGAATTCAGGTAAATGAAATGTAGAGTTATGCAAGAAGGAATTCGGGTAAATGAAACGTGGGTTGCAAGAACCGTAGAGTTATGAAAGAAGAAATTCAGGTAACTGAAATGTGGGTTGTGCAACCGTAGAGTTATGAGAGAAAGAATTCGGGTAAATGAAATGTGCGTTGTGACAGCCGTAGAGTTATGAAATTAGCCTGATTCTTGAGGTTACAATATCACAATGTCTTGTTCTTGTTTTATATAAGCCATAGATAAATACATCTTTCATAAACCGGTCACAGTGCTTTATGCTACAGCTTTCAGGCCGTTGAGAAATAATCAACTCAGTCGTCCTCTTTGAAGGAAGTTTTAATTATGTGTGAAATCCTAGCAAGAGGTACTCCAAGATCTACATCAACACTTTGCTTGTCACATGCTGATTTTGCTAGGCGGTCAGCATGATCATGCCTGAGGATTCCAACATGCGATGGTATCCACACAAAACGTATATCATGGCCTCGTTCTTTTGCACGTGACACATTTATCCTTATGTCATTTGCAATATTTCCTGCACCTTTGTCTAGGTAAGTGAAATGTGGGTTGTGGCTACCGCAGAGTTATAAATGAAGGGAAACTTTTTGCGTAAATGCAATGTGAGTTGTGGTAGCCCTAGAGTTATAAATGAAGGAAAACTTTCAATTTTCAATGTTTAATTCTTTATTTACCACCCTGGTTAACTGCATAGGCGTGGATAAAACTGTGGTGCATTTGATGCATGATCGTAACGTTATATAATAGTATTACATTGGATTTCTACTATATCGGTTAAAAGGAAAGAATCTTATATCTACTCATCTACTACGCCGGCATACAGCATGGGCGTAGAAAGGGCATTTTTTTATTTGATATGTGGTCATGTGATACATTGCAAATTTAGGATACAACATAAGTACATCTTCTGTGACATCAGATGATATGTTATAGTTACACAGTTCTCCAACCCTCATAACACTATGAGATATAATGTACAAGTGATCGCCTTTATTCTTCATGGCAGCTTACACTTCATTTCTTCAACATTAAAAAATGTAGTAACCTGTCTATACAATCTTTATCCAAACCTGCTTCATACATTCACAATATCGCACTGTCTTGTTCTGGTCAAATATAAACTATAGATGAATAGATCTTGCATAAACCAGTCATAATTTTATGCTAAGGCTGTCAGGCCATTGGTTCTATATCCACACTTTGCTTGTCACGTGCAGATTTTACTAGACGGTCAGCATGATCATGCTTGGGGATTCCAGTATGCGATAGTATCCACACAAAACGTTTAACATGGCCTTGTTCTTTTGCACGATACACATTTATCCTGATGTCATTAGCCATATCATCTGCAACTTTGTCTAGTGTGTTCAAAGCCTTGAGAGCACTCTGTGAATCGCAGAAAATAAACCTTGAGCCTTGATTGAATAGAAATTCGGTGGCTATGAGGATTCCTGTCAACTCAGTTTGCGTAGTGATAGCCCAGTCATAAACCCTCATACAATCCTGATGCTGCAAATATTGTTTTATATAAAACAAAAGCGGATCCTGCTCTACTCCCAGACTGCAAGGATTCGTGAGTGTAGCATTCATATGCATTGGGTAAAGTTTCAAGATACTCATTGATAATTGCTAGTGCGTACTGCTTTTTTGGGGTCCATTTAGGGTCTTAGTTATGGGTATATTCAACTGATATGAGTGTTTATATGTTACTTAGCCATGGAATTGAGTTTGAATCCATGTTGCCAATGAAATTAACTCCACTATTCTATATTTAGTTTTCTTTGGAACAATAAAGGCGTTGTCTTATTCTGACACCAAATGTGGTATATATTATATTCTTTTGTAAACAGAAGGTAAATTAAGTTCTGTTCTCACATTCACAAACCTCGTTATTTTAGGGCCGGGAATACTCCTCATGGCCTTATTTTCAACAATTTCTAGACTAACTGATTCCTTAAACGATACATGATGCATGCCATGGTCTTTGCCGACATATGTAAATGAAATGTAGGTTACGGTAACTGTAGACTAATAAAAGCAGGGGGGAAATTACATGTAAATGAAATGTGGGTTGCGAAACCGTAGAGTTATGGAGAGAATATAGATTTTCGTATAAATGAAATGTGGGTTTAATAACCGCAGAGTTATGAATAGATAAACACTTTACGGGTGGATGAAATGTGATAGTGGTTACCGCAGAGTTGTAAAAGAAAAAAAAAATCTTTCATATGATACACAGAAAAAGTCCTTCGATATTACATGGAATCATGTAACCTATACTGTAATATCTTCTTTTTAAAGCATTTTTAAAAGTGAGTGTATTGCTATTGGAATCAAATAACATTAATAATGCGTGATGCTAGATACTTATAGTTATATTCAATTGTAGAATTTTTTTTTAGATTTTTCTATGATTCTTTAACTTTTGTAAACCGTATACATATCATATATGCACACACACACACACACACACACACACACACACACACACACACACACACACACACACACACACACTACGCGACCAAATCTTTCAATAAATGGAAGTCACAACAATTTCAAACGTGGAGTGTGACAAGAAACTGCGAAGAAGGACCGAAAGTGGGAAGGAAAAACAACATGCAAATACATCTTACTTTTTTAATCCTAAGAGAAATGGAAATCAGGAGCATATTTTTGAACGTTCGTGCATCAATTGTGGCTCATAGGAGGAGGTACAAACAGCTGTCAAGAACTTAATTTGTATTTGCTTGTTTAAAACATAATAGCAATAGAAGAGAAGAAGTAAAACAAATAATATGAAATAAAATGAAAGACAGCTGTCTGGTAGATTTACAGTGTTATTGTCATACGAAAGAACTATTCGATATGCTGTTATAAAATGTTTATTGCCCGGTATATAAGCATAGAACATGTTATAAAAAAAATGCAGTTATGACACGAATTATAAGATATTTCTGTGGACAAACGTAGAGAGGGAAATGTTAAGAAAATACAGAAGATAATCAAGAAAATGGTGATAACACTGAAAATAGCAATGTCTAACAGTAGAGTTATTGACAATAAAACATCAGTAATGAATAGTGATAGCCATAACACTGATTATACGATGACTACAATGATATAGATAATGATATTAGTGATAATAAGAATGTATACATGTATATATTTACATTATGAAGATGAATGAAAATGGGAATAATGATGATACTAACGTAATGTGTGTGTATATAAGTGTGTATATGTATATGTATATATAGCCATGTATATATATATATATATATATATATATATATATATATATATATATATATATATATATATATATATATATATATATATATATATATATATATATATATATATATATATATATATATATATATATATATATATATATATATATATATATATATATATATATATATATATATATGCACACACAGACACACAGACATACACACACACAGACACACATATATGAATATGAATATATAATATATAATGCATACACACACACACACACATATATTCATATATAGGCATATATATATGCACACACACACACACACACACACACACACACACACACACACACACACACACACACACACACACACACACACACACACACACACACACATATATATATATATATATATATATATATATATATGTGTGTGTGTGTGTGTGTGTGTGTGTGTGTGTGTGTGTGTTGTGTGTATATATGTATATGAATATATATGTACATATATATATCGCGCAGATTGACAATGGCAAAAAAAGGGGCAGAGCCAGTGACATCATAGCATTTAGCCAACGAGTGGCGCAGGGACAGAGCTATACACATATTCATTTGTATAATAAAATCGAAAAACATGAACAAAAAATCCACTTTTATCTATGACAATGAAGTCATTAGAATGCTCAAGGAAAAATTAGTTCTATTTATTCAATAAGTTAAGTGTAAGTGCTGTTACTTGTCTTAGCTGTACCCTGTATCCATCTATCTATCCATATATACAGCATACTGTATGTATGAGAAGACAAAGTAAATGAAATGTAAGTTGTGGTAATCATAGTTAGGAATTCAGGTAAATGAAATGTAGAGTTATGCAAGAAGGAATTCGGGTAAATGAAACGTGGGTTGCAAGAACCGTAGAGTTATGAAAGAAGAAATTCAGGTAACTGAAATGTGGGTTGTGGCAACCGTAGAGTTATGAGAGAAAGAATTCGGGTAAATGAAATGTGCGTTGTGACAGCCGTAGAGTTATGAAATTAGCCTGATTCTTGAGGTTACAATATCACAATGTCTTGTTCTTGTTTTATATAAGCCATAGATAAATACATCTTTCATAAACCGGTCACAGTGCTTTATGCTACAGCTTTCAGGCCGTTGAGAAATAATCAACTCAGTCGTCCTCTTTGAAGGAAGTTTTAATCATATGTGGAATCCTAGCAAAAGGCACTCAAAGATCTACATCAACACTTTGCTTGTCACATGCTGATTTTTGGCGGTCAGCATGATCATGCCTGAGGATTCCAACATGCGATGGTATCCACACAAAACGTATATCATGGCCTCGTTCTTTTGCACGTACACATTATCCTTATGTCATTTGCAATATTTCCTGCACCTTTGTCTAGGTAAGTGAAATGTGGGTTGTGGCTACCGCAGAGTTATAAATGAAGGGAAACTTTTTGCGTAAATGCAATGTGAGTTGTGGTAGCCCTAGAGTTATAATGAAGGAAAACTTCAATTTTCAATGTTTAATTCTTTATTTACCACCCTGGTTAACTGCATAGGCGTGGATAAACTGTGGTGCATTTGATGCATGATCGTAACGTTATATAATAGTATTACATTGGATTCTACTATATCGGTTAAAAGGATCTTATATCTACTCATCTACTACGCCGGCATACAGCATGGGCGTAGAAAGGCATTTTTTTATTTGATATGTGGTCATGTGATACATTGCAAATTTAGGATACAACATAAGTACATCTTCTGTGACATCAGATGATATGTTATAGTTACACAGTTCTCCAACCTCATAACACTATGAGATATAATGTACAAGTGATCGCCTTTATTCTTCATGGCAGCTTACACTTCATTTCTTCAACATTAAAAAATGTAGTAACCTGTCTATACAATCTTTATCCAAACCTGCTTCATACATTCACAATATCGCACTGTCTTGTTCTGGTCAAATATAAACTATAGATGAATAGATCTTGCATAAACCAGTCATAATTTTATGCTAAGGCTGTCAGGCCATTGGTTCTATATCCACACTTTGCTTGTCACGTGCAGATTTTACTAGACGGTCAGCATGATCATGCTGGGGATTCCAGTATGCGATAGTATCCACACAAAACGTTTAACATGGCCTTGTTCTTTTGCACGATACACATTTATCCTGATGTCATTAGCCATATCATCTGCAACTTTGTCTAGTGTGTTCAAAGCCTTGAGAGCACTCTGTGAATCGCAGAAAATAAACCTTGAGCCTTGATTGAATAGAAATTCGGTGGCTATGAGGATTCCTGTCAACTCAGTTTGCGTAGTTAATACAATCCTGATGCTGCAAAATATTGTTTTATATAAAACAAAAGCGGATCCTGCCTACTCCCAGACTGCAAGGATTCGTGAGTGTAGCATTCATATGCATTGGGTAAAGTTTCAAGATACTCATTGATAATTGCTAGTGCGTACTGCTTTTTTGGGGTCCATTTAGGGTCTAGTTATGGGTATATTCAACTGATATGAGTGTTTATATGTTACTTGTAGCCATGGAATTGAGTTTGAATCCATGTTGCCAATGAAATTAACTCCACTATTCTATTTTTAGTTTTCTTTGGAACAATAAAGGCGTTGTCTTATTCTGACACCAATGTGGTATATATTATATTCTTTTGTAAACAGAAGGTAAATTAAGTTCTGTTCTCACATTCACAAACCTCGTTATTTTAGGGGCCCCGGGAATACTCCTCATGGCCTTATTTCCTGCAATTTCTAGACTAACTGATTCCTTAAACGATACATGATGCAATGCATGGTAATGACTGACCATATGTATGACAGATAAAAGAGTTAACAATATTGACATGAATGCCATGGTCTTTGCCGACATATGTAAATAAAATGTAGGTTACGGTAACTGTAGACTAATAAAAGCAGGGGGAAATTACATGTAAATGAAATGTGGGTTGCGAAACCGTAGAGTTATGGGAGATAGATTTTCGTATAAATGAAATGTGGGTTTAATAACCGTAGAGTTATGAATAGATAAACACTTTACGGGTGGATGAAATGTGGATAGTGGTTACCGCAGAGTTGTAAAAGAAAAAAAAAAATCTTTCATATGATACACAGAAAAAAGTCCTTCGATATTACATGGAATCATGTAACCTATACTGTAATATCTTCTTTTTAAAGCATTTTTAATGCAAGTGAGTGTATTGCTATTGGAATCAAATAACATTAATAATGCGTGATGCTAGATACTTATAGTATATTCAATTTTAGAATTTTGTTTTTAGATTTTTCTATGATTCTTTAACTTTTGTAAACCGTATACATATCATATATGCACACACACACACACACACACACACACACACACACACACACACACACACACACACACACTACGCGACCAAATATTTCAATAAATGGAAGTCACAACAATTTCAAACGTGGAGTGTGACAAGAAACTGCGAAGAAGGACCGAAAGTGGGAAGGAAAAACAACATGCAAATACATCTTACTTTTTTAATCCTAAGAGAAATGGAAATCAGGAGCATATTTTTGAACGTTCGTGCATCAATTGTGGCTCATAGGAGAGGTACAAACAGCTGTCAAGAACTTAATTTGTATTTGCTTGTTTAAAACATAATAGCAATAGAAGAGAAGAAGTAAAACAAATAATATGAAATAAAATGAAAGACAGCTGTCTGGTAGATTTACAGTGTTATTGTACGAAAGATCTATTCGATATGCTGTTATAAAATGTTTATTGCCGGTATATAAGCATAGAACATGTTATAAAAAAAAAAAGCAGTTATGACACGAATTATAAGATATTTCTGTGGACAAACGTAGAGAGGGAAAATGTTAAAATACAGAAGATAATCAAGAAAATGGTGATAACACTGAAAATAGCAATGTCTAACAGTAGAGTTATTGACAATAAAACATCAGTAATGAATAGTGATAGCCATAACACTGATTATACGATGACTACAATGATATAGATAATGATTAGTGATAATAAGAATGTATACATGTATATATTTACATTATGAAGATGAATGAAAATGGGAATAATGATGATACTAACGTAATGTGTGTGTATATAAGTGTGTATATGTATATGTATATATAGCCATGTATATATATATATATATATATATATATATATATATATATATATATATATATATATATATTATATATATATATATATATATATATATATATATATATATATATATATACATATATATATATATATATATATAATATATATATATATATATATATATATATATATATATATAATATATGCACACACAGACACACAGACATACACACACACAGACACACATGATATGAATATGAAATTATATAGATATACACACACAACACACACACATCATTATTATATAGCAGATAGATATGCATATTTTACATTGGTCAGGAACACACACACAGTACGCGGGCCAGCAGAGATAACACGCACACACACGCACACACACACACACACACACACACACACAACACCACACACACAACACACATACCTAAACACACAACATACAACACATATATATTACTATATAATATAATATATAATATATATATATAATATATTATATGGTGTGTGGTGTGTGTGTGTGTGTGTGTGTGTGTGTGTGTGTGTGTTTTGTGTGTATATGTATATAA
>NW_020870028.1:189035-194035 GCF_003789085.1 Penaeus vannamei
TGTTCGCTTATATTCTTCATTGCATAATTTACACTTCGTTTCTTCAACATTACAGGCTGTACTGACCTGCCAGTACAATCTATATCCCAGCCTGATTCTTGCGGTCACAATATCACACTGTCTTGTTCTTGTTTTGTATAAACCATAGATGAAAACATCTTGCATAAACCTGTCATAGTGCTTTATGCTACAGCTTTCAGGCCGTTGAGAATTAATCAAGTCAGACAAGTCCTCTTTGAAGGAAGTTTTAATGATGTGTGAAATCCTAGCAAGAGGTACTCCAAGATCTATATCAACACTTTGCTTGTCACATGCTGATTTTGCTAGGCGGTCAGCATGATCATGCCTGGGGATTCCAACATGCGATGGTATCCACACAAAACGTATATCATGGCCTCGTTCTTTTGCACGATACACATTTATCCTTATGTCATTTGCAATATTTCCTGCACCTTTGTCTAGTGTGTTCAATGCCTGGAGAGCACTCTGTGAGTCGCAGAAAATGACTCCTGAGCCTTGACTTAATAGAAATTCGGTGGCTATGAGCATTCCTGCCAACTCAGTTTGCGTAGTGCTAGCCCAGTCATGAACCCGCCTACAATCCTGGTGCTGCAAAATATTGTTTTTATATACGACAAAAGCGCATCCTGCTCTACTCCCAGACTGCAAGGATCCATCAGTGTAGCATTCATACGCATTGGGCATAGTTTCAAGGTGCTCATTGATAATTGCTAAAGCATACTGCTTAAGTACAGCAGGGGACACTGTCTTTTTTTGGGGCAGTCGTATAAAATACACTTAGGTCCGACATTTTCCACGGTGGAGCAGAACGTCCATGTAGGGTCTTAGTTATGGATATGTTCAGCTGAGACAAGTGCTTACATGTTACTTGTTGCCATGGATTTGAATTTGAATCGATGTTGCCATTCAAAGTTAGCTCCACTATTCTATGTTTTAGTTGTCTTTGGAACTCTGTACAATAGGGGTTCTCTTATTGCTTTGACGCTAAAAAGTGGTGTTTATGTATAATATTCTTTCATAGACAGACGGCAAATTAAGTTCTGATCTCATATTCACAATCCTCGTTGTCTTAGGGCGCCGAGAATAAGCCTCATGGCCTCATTTTGTACAATTTCTAAACTAGCCAACTCTGATTCCTTGTATAATACTAGGTGCAATGCATGATAATCTATGACCGACCGTATGTATGACAGGTAAAAAGAGTCTAGCAATATTGACATTAATACCATGGTCTTTGCCGACAAGTGTCCTAAGTGGCTTCAGACGTTCCCACAGCCTTTTCTTCAGGTTTTGTATGAACTCTGCATCATTAACAGCCACCCCGAGATATTTGTATTGGTGACAGAGATCTAGCTCAACGTCATTGATGTGAAACCTTGGCAGAGGGATTGTTTTAGGGTTAAGTGCCTTGGTTTTTTCAGTCGATATTATCAAGCCACACTCTGTAGCCCTTGCTGAAAGCACATCAAGGATCTGTTGCATTCTCTCCTCGGATGAGGATTTAATGCAAATATCATCGGCATAGCAAATAATGGAGTCACTGCCCTCAAGTGGTATATCGCCTAGTAATCTATGCATTAGGATGTTAAATAGCATGGGACTAAGTACGCCTCCCTGAGGTGTGCCGAGTTCAAACACTTTTGCATGAATACTCTTAACACCCCTGAAGAAAACCTGAGCCGATCGATTGGATAGATACATTTGAATCCATGTTAACAGTTTTCCCTGAATACCAAAGCTAGCTAGTTGCTCAAGGATCATTTCTCTGTTTGCAATATCAAAGGCAGATTGAAGATCAAGAAATACGGTTTGCATGCCTGGTATTGAGTTGTTAAGTATTCTGCAAAACAATGCTGACTGCTACGTCCTGGGAGAAATCCATACAGTCTGGGGGATAACTTAGCATGTATACGGTACATGAGTCTGTTCAGAATTATTCTCTCAAGTACTTTGCACAGACAGGAGGTCAAGGAAATTGGTCTGTATTTGTCAGTGTTGGATTTGGGTATAGGGATGATTAAACTTTTAGTCCAGGAGCTTGGGAGGATTCCTTGTGATAGGCTGAGTCTATACAGGTGTAAGAGTGGGTTGCCTGGCACCTGCGCAATGAGGCGAAGAACACTGTAAGTAATGCCATCCTCGCCAGGGGCTGTTGCCTTGCCTTTCACAAGGGCATTTCTCAGTTCCCACTCGGTTATTTCGGCAAAGTCGGATGGGTCAATAGCAGCACAGGCTACTGCTATATTGAATTTCCTATCTATTTTTGACTTGTCGAGATGGTCTTTTATCCCTTGTGGAAGTGAGCTCAGCTGAGAGTTTTCAGCCCACTGCTCCAGTAGCATATTAGCCTGTTCTTGTGGGCTGTGAAACTGCGGTGTTGTGGGAGCTTTACCTGTCAGCCTATTAATCTTTCTCCATACATCAGCCATGGAAGTTTGACTATTGATGCTTTGCAAAAATTGTTCCCAGTGTTTACTACGAATCTCAGTTTTTAGTTCTCTGAATTCTTTATTGGCTTTAAGAAACTGAATAAGATTGTCTGACGTCTTGTTATCTTTATAGCAATTGGCAAGCTCCTGAACTCGTTGATGTTCCTTGGCTAGAATTGGGTCATTGATCCACCTCGGAGCATGGGGGCTTGGGGGCTCTTTTTCTTCGAGAGTTTTCGTGAACAGACCCATGTGTTATAGTAGTCAGTGACAACTTTGATTAAATCCTGAGAGAAATTTTCAACTGTTGTTACTTCATATGTGTTGTACCAATCAAAGACACGTGCCTTGAAGTGATGCTCCAGGCCCGGTGGGATGATTATTCTAAGCCTAGGTGTTTTAGGGCTGAGTTGCTGTCAACAGTATAGTCAGTTCGGATTGCAAAGTGGTCACTAACTAATTCTCGTACCAGTGAAGTACAGACATTACCATGAACTAGATTTTTGCCAAATACGTAATCTAACCTGCCACCTCCCAAATGAGTTTCTATTTCTGTGTCATATACTGTTAGTGATCTACTATTAATGAAATGTTTGAATTCTTCCCCATTACTATTACGCTGGCTGTCTCCAAAGTGTGGGTGCCTTGCATTAAGGTCGCCCATGCATAACGTGCCTTGGTTGTGAAAATTGGGTAAAGAAACAGCCAGAAATTTTGACGATCTGGCATATATATTATATAGTGAAAAATACCCAGAGGCAGTCTGAATTTTTAAATGATGAAATTGAACATCAGTGTTCTCGGATTTTTTAACTAATTTATGTGGCAATGTTACCTTCACATATGTCAACAATCCAGTCATGGCTGTATTCACATAAGAATGATATCCCTTAATTGAAGGTGCAATTTTCATTTTAGCAGCAGCAGCAAAAGGTTCTTGCACGCAAATCACATCAATATATATTTACGAATATAAAACTCTAGGTCACTCAGCCTAGGTTTAATACTACGCATATTCCATGATATGAATTTAATTGTGTGTCTATCCATATGTGAGTAGTGTATTATTATGTAATCTGTACTTCATGCGCTTATCCATTGATATTACGGAATTTAGGTTCACATAAGAAACATATAACTTCGTGAATAATGTACATTCTATTACAGATGATTGTCCTAAGCTTAAAAGTACTTTTAACCATGTCAAATATTAGGTCTTAGCTTTGTCCCACTTCTTAGCACAGTCCCCTCGGTTGTTGTGCCGGGTGTACCTGGGGGGCTGGTGACGTCACTGGACTCCTCGTCTGACTCGGTGCCGCAGGGATCGTGGTAGTGTTCGTCGCTGCTGTCAGCGCTGACACGCCCACTCTGGTTATCAGCACTGATGTCATGACATCGTATCTGCTCGCTCGTTTCTTTAACACTAATAGCAGCACTAGTATCTCGGCAATGACAGTCCCTGTTCATTTTTTCCTTGTCCTGTCTCAAGTTATTGTTTTCTTGTCTCAGAGCTTTGATTTCCTTTAAAAGCTCCTGCACATTTATGTCACTATGGTCAGCTGGCGTGACGTCACTTCTTCCACATGGTTTTGCGGGGGATTCCCCGGCCAGGCCTGCGGTCATCCCTGCCCGAGGGTGAGGGACGGCCGCCTCGGCGGGCGCCTGGGGGGGAGGGGGGTCGCGGTCTTGAGCTCTGTGATGATTAGCATCATCTTGTCAACCTGCTCCTTCAACAACGCAACCGTGTCGCGTAGTTCGGCTACCTCTGCTTCCCCACTCGCCGACAGCCCCGGGAAGTCTCTGCGGCTGGTGACGTCACACACGGCACGGCTGGGCACTCCCCCGCACGCTGGCCGCGGGTTGGGTTAGGAGGGCCGCGCTGGTCACTCGCGGTCGGTGCCGGGGCCACAGTGGGTGGGGGGAGGGGCCAGGGCAGGGGGCCGCGCTGGGCACTCGCGGTCGGTGCTGCGGCCACAGGAGGAGGGGGGGGAGGTGCCAGAGCAGGGAGGGCTGTGCACCCCCAGTGCCAGGCAGTGACACCTGCCTTCCCACACCTGAAGCAGGATGGGACGAAGCTCGGTGCATCTGCAGCAGGCTCTCGCCCTGCAGCACTGCGAGGACACTCCTTGGCACTGTGTTGCTCGCCACATGCTGCGCAGCGTGCCTTATCCTTGCAATACTTAGCTACATGGCCGCTTCCCATGCAGTTGTAGCATATGACGGGGGATGCCCTCCACGGCCGCACGTGGCTGGTGGGCATGTATTTTCCGAAGAAATTGTATGTACTTGGAGGGGGTTGCTCTCCTTTCCATACGATGCGGATTCGGTTTAATGGTTGGCCATCCTTGTACACTCGAATGGCCTTGTGGACTCCATCGAGTGCATATGCATTATCAAGGTCAAGGTCCTTGTTATAATGTGTGACGAGGTATTCGTCATATTTTTCCGATTTCTTCTTTTCATCGCATGATTTGAAGGTAATACCTCCAATAAGTCCCCCGGTAAGGTTTTCTATATAGCTCTGCTGGGAGCGGGCGACATAGATATATG
>NW_020870028.1:199035-201535 GCF_003789085.1 Penaeus vannamei
TTTTTCTCTCCCTCTCTCCCTCTTTTAGTTTCTCTCCCCCTCTCTTCTTCCCTCTCCTCCCTCCCTCCTCCTGACTGCCCGTCTCCCTCTCTTTGTATTGCGCGTGTGCCTTATATGGCGAAGACCTTCCAGTTGCCCACAGATGGCTGACGTGCAACAATGAATGGCGAAGGC
The DNA here is from genome assembly GCF_003789085.1 of Penaeus vannamei. NCBI lineage: Eukaryota > Metazoa > Arthropoda > Malacostraca > Decapoda > Penaeidae > Penaeus > Penaeus vannamei. The sequence goes on from NW_020870028.1 coordinate 199,210, forward strand.
GGCGCTGGCCTTGAAGTGTCTGCTCTCTCAACTCCTGAGAACGATGGCGGACTTTCTTGTGCTCGCTTTTTCAAGATATTTGTGTATACTTACTATACATACAAATACGCGCGCGCGCTCACACACACACACACACAGGTGTTGTGATATACCGAAATCAAACAAGTCATTTAAGGCACCGAGATGCCCCCAGCATGCCTAACAATACGTTGGGTCTGATGATAGCCTGTACAGTGCAATGGCCTCAACATGCTATCGGGCGGGTGTGGTGCCCTCAGTGCATGCGAGACCGCAGGCAAGGCAGGAGGTTCCCACAAGCCGGTCTCTCGTGTGTTGTATGAGGGATGGTAATGGGGCGCCGGGCTCTCTCTCTCGAGAGGGGCTTTCGTGAGGGGCATTGGCGCGGCGGAGGGGGAGGAGCTTGGGCAAATGGAAGGTGAAGAGAGTGGAAGAGAGAAGGGGAGGATGGAGAGAGAAGGCTGTGTCGGGGGGAATGGGGGGGAGTCGAAGATAAAAGAATGCAACAGGAGGGAGAGGAGAGTGGATGAAATCTCTTCGAATGTTTTTTCAAACAGTAAACAGTCTGGTCTTCAGTGGTGTTTTCTTTTTCTTATGTCCGTGTTTATGGTTAAGCCGCTCGGGACTGTCATAATTTTGAAGAAAAAAGCACGATGTGGTTGACACTTGCAGTTTCAATAAAGCTTGTCACTAACTCAGATAGGGGAAGCGTCGAAAGTTTTGCAGCAACAGTGTGGGTTGTGAGTAAATTTGTATTTCCCGCCTGTATCATTTACCTACACTTCCTTCCTGCATCGTGTTCATCGACTTCGAATCTGCGTTGAGCATTGATTACGAGATTGTTGATGGCGCAGGGGTGAGTTCAGTGGCATCTGAACTCTTGTAGTACTTCATGAAAATTATTTTTTTTTCGGTTTATTTATGTAATTATCTGATTGATTATGAGGATGCAGAATCATGGTTTGAAAGGAGGTTGTCTATAACAGTCATATTTTTAGGACTTTCCCTACTGCTCTGAGTTTTGTGTTGGAATAATTGGTATATAATAAGCTGACGAAGAGGATTTTGTTTTGAGGTTGCATCTCCTTGTAATACATGTAGTTTTGTGTCCTTGACTGTTACATTTCTATTTACTGAACATGTATTTTCCCCTCCTGAGTCCTTCAGGAAATGTTAACCAGCCTAACCCAAAAGACGATTTTTTTTTCTTTTTAACTATATTCGTTTATAGTCCCCTCCCTGCCGTACACCCACTGCTAACGTTGGTTAGAGTTTCGCAAGAAGCACAGTAAGGGTAATTGCAATGGTTGCGGATCACCATAGAAGGCCAACGGCGAGTGGCAACTTAAAGAGGGCTGTGGTAATTGCGGCAATGAAAATGTTTTTTATTGATGAGTCGCTTCGGTGGGCTAAAAGTCTTGTGTAAAGTGGCAGGTAGGGATCTCTGGTTGAGATGAAATGTGGATAATAATTGGATTAGTAGTAATGATATCCTTGAAAATGATAGCTGGGAAGCTAAACACGATAATAATGATAAGAATAGATATAAAGCGATATCAATCATAAGAATGGCAATAAGGTGTTATCTAGGTCTGTAAATACCATCCTCACATCATTGTTTCGCAGTCATGTTTTGAACGTGTTTGGCTTCCATGTGACATGATTACCATTATATAAAACGCCATATGGTGGCAAAAAAAAAAAATCCCTAAAAAATTGACTTTGGTTGTATCCATCAATTTTGAAATAATTTCCCTTGAACTCTCAAGCTAGGCAGCAGCTAAACTGCAAAGCATAATGTACTGTATAAAACACACTCACTAGCATGTAGTGCCTGGCATTGATTTGATAATCAGCTGTTATGAAAAAATCGATGATAAAAAAATGGCAGGGAGCTAAGCCAATTACTTCAAAATTGTAAAAGATTTCAGAGAAAGTTTCAAGTATGTAGTCAAGGATGATAAGGATGGTAAATATTAATCTCTAACTCTTACTGCGTTCTTTCAGATGACCATGCCAATGATATCCCTTTTGTTCACTAAGTAATTGATTAGTGTTACTAAAGTATTAGATGTACCAAAAATTGAGCTTTGAGTTTGCGGTTTTATGGAATTTTTCGCTCTCAGCCATAGTCAGCAACCGCGTGACGGTACTCTTGGAACTGCAACGGTATGTTGTTGAAAAAAAAAACATTCTGGTTTATTCACAAGTCAGTATTTGAATTCTGCAGTCCGTATGAAAATGTTTAATATTCTTTTTATTGAAAATTGGCATTTGCAAGGAAACCTTTAAGAAGAACTTTCAGTAT
>NW_020870028.1:213905-228905 GCF_003789085.1 Penaeus vannamei
ACTTGGGCACTCACCAACTGTGCATACCTTGGAGGTGGCTGTGGATGGGACAATAACCATAGCCATAACTTCTCCAACAGTTTCAGGAAATGTTCAAGTGACAGAGGAACCCTCCCGTGTTGCTCCAGCATACGCTTGTAGTGAATGTGGTGCATGTCTTGCTGGTGCAGCACAGCTGGAAGCTCATCTACAGTTGCATCAAAGTAACGGAACTGTTACAGCGCACTCAGCAGTGTCATCAGTCAACAGCTCAGGGACATTCAGCAACACAACAACAACAGTAGCCTCCGAACCGTCAATGCAATCACCGCCATCAGTCTCAGGAATTTCAGTTGGTGGCATTGGAAGAGTTCCTGGCTCATTTGAGTTCAGGTGTGAAGAATGTGGGTTCTGGCGACAGGACAGTGAGCCTGTGATGCGTCACATACAGGCTGTGCATATGTCAGGCAACATGCTTCACTCTGTAAAGCTGCAATCAGGTTTGGTGCAGATTCACCCAATTCATGTTGTAACACCAATTAGTAGTCTGTCAGCACAGTGAACTAAGAAGTATATAATCAAATCAACAAAATAATTGTTATCTTTTATTGATAGAGTTTTATATTAGCCAATGTTTTAGAATCTCATAAATGTATGCTGGTAAGAGTTTTACTAGCATGTTTTATTGTGCTGTGAAAAATAATAACCTGTTACATAGATCTATGATGTGTTCATAAATATTTGTCCTTATTAAGAAAACAAACATTCCTTTCCAGTCTCCTTTTTTTTCTTTTTCTCTTTATTTATTTACGTTTACTCTTCCTTACTTTTCACGTTTCCTTAAATTCATTTTTCTTTTCTGTTTTATCACATTCTCTCCTTTCGTTTTCCTTTTTTCCAGTTTAGCTTTAAAATTTACATTTTAAAGTTGCATGTTCAGTATGTTAAGTGAATTTATTTGCTTTTCAGCACGAAAACACCCCCCCCCCACAAACACACACACACACACAATCCCTTACTGGTGTCATGGGGATCTGTAAGAGCCCGAATGTTGGGCCCTACAAGAGTATGGTAGATGGCGAGCTTAGGGTTTAAGATAGACAACCAAGATATTTTGTCTCCATTTAATGTGTAGTAATGTTGGAGTGTGGCTTCTCCTTGAAGCGAGGTATTGCTCCTTGGCTCCCCGGAAGGAGTCTGTCTCATATCCTAAACAGTGGTCTAAAGATAACGTTGTTAGCTTGTGACGACTGGTGACGAACAAGCAAGCGTTACATAAATACATAGCTCTTGCGGGAGGGATAGCCATCACAACACTGTCTAGTGTGGTAAGCAGGTTGAAACAATGGTCTGGCGTATACGCAAATGTATATGTATGTGTGAAGATGCATATGTGGCAACATGTAAGGTCATATAAATATGTAGAATATAGTAACTGGACATAGATATAGCTGGGTTAAAGGGTCTTAGGGTGCGGTCACACAAACCATGCTTAACCAAATGCCCACGGTTAACCTCAGTTATGCGCAATAGAGGTAGATATTGAACGCCTTGGATTCCTTACATCTTTAAGAATAGGCCTTCTTATTTTCTCTAGCAAATCAGTAATTACACTGCTAGTCCACTCTATCGTTTTGAGGATTTACAATGAATTTTATATATAGAAATGCTGTTTTACACTATAATATAATATAATCGCCTATGGCTGAGTGGCCGAGGGAAATTGCAAGTGATCGTTCCTTGCCTGGGCAGTCTCGCCGAGGGTAAACTGCTCAGCCTTGGGCAAAAAAACTGAGGTTAACCATGGGCCCCGGATTAAGCATGGCCAGTGTGCCCGCGCATTTAGGAGACAGAAACTGAGGCCCAATGTAGAGGATTACCCCAACGATGGACCTTAGCCCTCGACGCAACTAATTTTGCACAGCCTTTTCTTTTCCATCTTTCCATTTCCCTTTCTTCCATAACTTCTACCCCAGTCCAATTCCTAAGGTGCGAAAGTCGTGTTCAAAGGATGATTTAAGTGCCAGTCATGAATGGCCGCAGGGATCCATGGGCACGGTATTTCCTTGGTTAATTGTTTAGCCCTTACCGCTCATGGGGACCCTGAGGGGTGGACCTTTTTATTTTTCCCACGTATTTCAGGCTTACCATGACCAGTAATGAAGATTTTGTAGCCCTTATAAGGGGATCTGAGGCTTGCCCCTTTATCAACTAACGTCCCTGAATCTAACTCATTTGGTCAGTTTACTCTCCTTTCATCATGGCTCCGACCACTGCTATTACGCACTCCTTGACACTTGCTGTCAACTTAACCCATCCGGAATCATGTACCAGGTAATGACTCCTCAACTCCGATATCCTTGACCCAATCTACACATTCATCTCCATTTCCTATATCTTCCTCCCACTTTACATTTCTTCTACGTTGTTGCCCTCTCCACAACACTACTTCACTCCACACTACTCGCTCTTCCTCTCGTCCTCACCGCTTTACAGTTCCCACATCTGCAACCCTTTTTAGTACCATGTTTACCGCAGTGCTCTGACAATATCCTGCTTTTCCAGCATTGCATCCTAAAACAAGTAGGCAGTCTCATTCCACAACCAGTTATGCCTTGTTAGTTACATTTGAGTTCCAAGTCCCAAGTACGTAACCTTCCTGGATACACACGTGAATCTCTTTTGTCACAATGCCCTTCCCTGATGAACTTAAAAATACTCCACTTCCTGATTCCTTACCTCAATCCCCAGGTATGGCTCCTACTTCTCAGACAACCATCTCTACCTTTATCACCCTTCGATTGCTCCACAATGGCTATAGTGGAACATCTGAGGCTTTCGTTCTCAAACCTGATTTTCGTCAGCTCACATCTTCCTACAATCCATCCATTATCTGTCGCAAATGAACCTAACACATTCTCCAATACCGATTCCAAATTACAATTTTGAATCCCCACACATTCTCTATATCTCCTCTATACTCGTCCATCTAAATACACCATACATTGTACATCTTTTTTAAACTACTGTCCCTTGCACTATCACTCGCAACCACCATTCCTCATACTCGGTGATTTCAACTGCTACCACACACTTTAGGGTGACTCTACCTCTACTTCTCGTGACCTTCCCTGGAACGCTTTCTTTCTAACACTGGGCTTTTAGACTGTCCCATTCACCTTGATATATCCACCCAACCTTTTCATGCCTTGACCTTTCACTTTTCTCTCCTTCCCATCTAGACTTTCACTGGGCAGTCTTGGACCTCTCTTCTCTCCCTCTTTCTTCATCATCCTTTTCTTCCACGTCAGATATGCTTTCTTATTTCACAGTCATTGCCCTGAGTGCTACCTGCACAGCCATTCCACAAACTTCCCGGGCATACACATCTAAATGTGTTCCATGGTGGAACACTGAATGCTTAGCTCAACTACGTTGTATTAAAAACAGCTGGCAAAATTGTGTCTCCAAAATCACCTCAACAACTGTCTATACAGTATGGCGTTTAATCCATAAATCATCAGAGAAACATCTCCCTCATCCTGTCTCAGTTTTCCATATTCATAGCACTCGCATCTCTGAACATTTACAAGTTGCTACTGAACTCCTCACTTCAATATCATTAAAACAGCCAAGACTACAATTCCCATCTCCCCTTTATTCTCTACAGAGCCCTCCAATGTCCCTTCTCCTCTACTGAACGTCTCTCTGGCCGCACACAACACAACAGTAGCACATTTTGAAAATTGTATCTCGTCTGCCTCTGAACACCATAACTCAGTACTAGCCGGTTTCTTTGATCTGGAAAAAAGGCATATGATGTCAAGGTTTTGTGATTTGGTGGGTTCATGGCGAGACAATTCTGGTTCAGCTGTTTATTGATAGGAGGGTAGGTAGCGTGGCGCAGGGTGTCTCGTTCTGGTGCAAAGGGCGGGGCGCGCGTGGGGAGACCCCAGGGAGGAGGTCTGGACAGGACCGTGGGCCCTGGTCGAATGTGCTGGGTCAACTGTCCTGTAGGTTTCGAGCGCTGGTCGCGGGTCCCTAGCAGTAGAGACGCGGAAAGGTAATACTTGTTCCTCAGATCGCTCGGCATACGCTACTAACCGTCGCCCCCGACGGGATGGAGCTGGCTTTCTCTGAAAAAAGCACACCAGAGGAAGAGGCAGGAGGGCAAACGGGGTGTGATAGCAAGGGCCGTAACATGTAATCAAAATATATCACATTGCAATGAGTCAATTATTTGCATGATTTTTCAATTTTTATTTATTTTTTTCAATAATGCACTGTCCAAGGATAGACAGAGGAACATGCTTAGGGAGACAATTGTAATAGTCCGCGAGGACTTACTTTGGTTGCAATTGCCTCAGCAGATGAAATTCTATAAGAGATAAGCATTGTGCAGAACTATAAGGAAGCAAAGGGTGTCGCAGTCCGCAAGGACTTGTCTTGAACGACGTACTTCCTTGGAAAAAGAATGAAAATGCAACAATACAGAGTTCAGAAGTGTGCAGTGCAATAGTGCATACGGTATACGTCTGACTAATAGTAAATATATCTCATTTCAAGAAAGTTGTCTATCACACGTCACCAACAGCAGTTTGAGGCAAAGCAATAATGAAAACAGGTAATGCAGTCCTCATACTTCGGGAGCGACTCATAACATCAAAATATACTTTCTCAAGACAACATTTGCACGATAATACGTAATGCAAGACGGGTTTCTGTGGGGCGATGTGCGCATGTGGCTGCGTGAGTGGTGAGTAGACGAGTCGAGTTAATAGGTGTGAGTTATGAAATGAGTGAGTCAGAGTATAGCACATAAGTAGAAAATAGAATGCTGATAGATATTCTTTAGTTTTAGAGTCATTGGTAATTTGTTAAAGTAAGAGCGAGAGTGAGTAAAAAGGAATAGGATGGAAGAAATAAGCGAAGGGGAGGAGGAGTGGGTGGGCGGGAGAGTAAGGTAAAAGAGGTATGGGTAAGGATGGGGGGGTCAGGTATGTAGACATGGGTGGCAATGTGGATTGCACGCAATGAAAACAACGATCTGACCGCACGAAAAAAACACTCACACTAATGATGATGAACTTACGTTAATTGCAATATTAATCAACTACTATGCGAAATCATACAAAATTAGTACGTAAAATGAATGAAACGGTGACTGGTTCGGGTCAGCTTCCCTGAGACAACTGACAGCCGAATGACAACCCTCGTGGTTGTAAATGATACTTAAAATAAATTCCCTGAGGAAGGTGATGACGTGATGACCCAACCGTAGAAGGGACACATCATCCAGCTCATACCAGAACGCAATTGGGTACCCTTCTTCTTGGGGAATACCAGCGATAATCTCACGTATAGCGATAAGAAGGCGCGTGGCGCTGAGATCGCCTGGGCGATAGGTGTGCGACTCGGCACATGAGAACAACTTAACATTATAATTACCTAAACCTAATTACATGTCCATACCCAACTGTGAGTCGTCACCAAGGACCATGTAATAATAATGAGGTGAGGTTCGTGATTAAGATAAACGAAAATCACGAACAATATGAAATCGTAGTAGCTGTATAATATAATTAATCTTTAACACGGAGATCATTGAATAAGATATAAATACAAATAGCTTGAATGTATTTTTGGGTCGAACAGAATCAGATGGCTATAAGTACCTTCTACCTGAGTAAGGTCAAATGAGGTCGTTATTAGAACATTCGCTAAAATAGCAATAGCTGGTAGATATACAAATAAATAATATCGTGAAAAACAAGTACACAGTAATCTAGAAATTCAATGAAACGAAGGATTTACGATACATTAATAATTAAAGAAAAAATATATCTATAAAGAAGACGAATAATTACGAAATATACTTCGGAATATGCACAAATATACTATAATAATAACAAAATCATACGATTTAATTCGATGAATTATGCTAGTATTATTATAGTTCCCAATATATTCAAGCAAACCAGAAGTAAATTCATCATTCTATCGTAAGTATGTTGATAACGGGATAATGATAAAATCACAATGTTATAGGACCTGACCTGATTTCACCTGAACAACCATGAGTGAAGTCATTCTCTCTATAAAACGAATATAACACTTTATACATCAAGGATCCTTATCCTTATCCTTATACATCAAAAATAATGAAGTTATTCATATAAACATACAAATGAGCAAGGCACACTGTTCTTGTATAAATATAGATACGAAAAGAAAAAAATATAAAACGTTATCACTGCAAAAATAGTTTAACGCTAATGGACTAGAAACATTGAAAATAGGTAGTGAGGGAAGGGCTCGATTAACGGGCGGGGGTTAGGAGGAAGGGAGGGGGTTTAGAATGATGGGGGATGGGGGTAGGTGGGAAGCATGGAGGAAATGTTTGTGTATAATTCAACTTAATAATTTAAATATTCCAAAATATCCCACAATTGCATAGTTAAACCAAGCCTAAATAAATGCACCTAGTAATGATATGCGAACTGAACGTCGATATGGCGTCGGTTAACGTAGTGAGATATAATGAGAATAAGAAAAAAGTCAAGAATATGGCAATACTTAGTCACGTGACCTACGAAGGCCGTAGAAATAGATAATAATTTAAAGAAAATGCATGTTATATTCACCCACAAGAATAAAATATTTAAGCCGAGTTAGATTTAAGCAATAAAACACGCCAAAGAAAGAAAATGCACTCTCGCAAGTGATGAAAATAGGGATTGATTCCCTTAAAACAATGCGACGATCTACCATGACGAGAAAAAAACATAGTAGATAACAGAAAGAAGGAAAGAAAATGCACTTTGCACGAACACTTTAGATATTTGAAAAAAAAATCACTGCACTTGTAAAAAAAAAAAAACGGCATGCACACATAGGCGAAGAAAAGGGAAAGAAAAGAAATGATTGCCAATGGTGTACTTACAGTTTTTCGGCTTGTTGTTCGTGTCATTCCGCGGCTTGCCACCAGTTGTCTGGGTTTTGTGTTGCTCTGATTTGGTGGGTTCATGGAGACACAATTCTGGTTCAGCTGTTTATTAGGTAGGTAACGTGGCGCGGAGTGTCTCGTGCTGGTGCAAAGAGCGGGGCGCGCGTGGGGAGACCCCAGGGAGGAGGTCTGGTCAGTGCCGTGGGCCCTGGTCGAATGTGCTGGGTCAACTGTCCTGTAGGTTTCGAGCGCTGGTCGCGGGTCCCTAGCAGTGGAGACGCGGAAAGGTAACCCTTCTTCCTCAGATATGATACTACATGGCAGTACCACTTTCTTCAGCATCAATCACCTCATGGTATACGAGGGAACATGGCTATATACATTAAATAATTTTCTTTCCCTCCCAACAGCCTTTACCTTATACTAAACCCCATCAGCTCCCATTCTCTACTCGTCTCATTACCATACTACATTACGTTTGTAAATAGTAAATATCAGTAAAATATAATATACGACTAAATTAATGTTTGGCAATATATCAATAAATCTTACTATTATAATGACAATAATATTACACATTTTAGTTTAGTTTAGTCGCTTATTTACCACTCTGGCTAACTGCACAGGCGTGGGCAAGCTGTGGTACATTTGATGCATGGTCAAAGCATTATATACGAGTATTACAGTGGGAATCTAGATCATAACATTATTACGATCTATACTATATCATTTAAAAGTAATTTATCTACTCATCTACCAAACCGGCGTACGGCTTGGGCGTGGGAAGGCAATGTAACATTTGATATGTGGTCATGTGATACTACATTCCAAATTTAAGATAAAACATAAGTATATCTTCCAAGACATCAGATGATATGAAGTAGTTGCATAGTTCTCCATACCTCATGCTAGGTGGTCTGAAAGGTTGTATTACATGGCACTCTGAGATATAATGTACAAGTGTTCGCTTATATTCTTCATTGCATAATTTACACTTTCTTCAACATTACAGGCTGTACTGACCTGCCAGTACAATCTATATCCCAGCCTGATTCTTGCGGTCACAATATCACACTGTCTTGTTCTTGTTTTGTATAAACCATAGATGAATACATCTTGCATAAACCGTCATAGTGCTTTATGCTACAGCTTTCAGGCCGTTGAGAATTAATCAAGTCAGACAAGTCCTCTTTGAAGGAAGTTTTAATTATGTGTGAAATCCTAGCAAGAGGTACTCCAAGATCTATATCCACACTTTGCTTGTCACATGCTGATTTTGCTAGGCGGTCAGCATGATCATGCCTGGGGATTCCAACATGCGATGGTATCCACACAAAACGTATATCATGGCCTCGTTCTTTTGCACGATACACATTTATCCTTATGTCATTTGCAATATTTCCTGCACCTTTGTCTAGTGTGTTCAATGCCTGGAGAGCACTCTGTGAGTCGCAGAAAATGACTCCTGAGCCTTGACTTAATAGAAATTCGGTGGCTATGAGCATTCCTGCCAACTCAGTTTGCGTAGTGCTAGCCCAGTCATGAACCCGCCTACAATCCTGGTGCTGCAAAATATTGTTTTTATATACGACAAAAGCGCATCCTGCTCTACTCCCAGACTGCAAGGATCCATCAGTGTAGCATTCATACGCATTGGGCATAGTTTCAAGGTGCTCATTGATAATTGCTAAAGCATACTGCTTAAGTACAGCAGGGGGGACACTGTCTTTTTTGGGGGCAGTCGTATAAAATACACTTAGGTCCGACATTTTCCACGGTGGAGCAGAACGTCCATGTAGGGTCTTAGTTATGGATATGTTCAGCTGAGACAAGTGCTTACATGTTACTTGTTGCCATGGATTTGAATTTGAATCGATGTTGCCATTCAAAGTTAGCTCCACTATTCTATGTTTTAGTTGTCTTTGGAACTCTGTACAATAGAGGGGTTCTCTTATTGCTTTGACTAAATGTGGTGTTTATGTATAATATTCTTTCATAGACAGACGGCAAATTAAGTTCTGATCTCATATTCACAATCCTCGTTGTCTTAGGGGCACCGAGAATAAGCCTCATGGCCTCATTTTGTACAATTTCTAAACTAGCCAACTCTGATTCCTTGTATAATACTAGGTGCAATGCATGATAATCTATGACCGACCGTATGTATGACAGGTAAAAGAGTCTAGCAATATTGACATTAATACCATGGTCTTTGCCGACAAGTGTCCTAAGTGGCTTCAGACGTTCCCACAGCCTTTTCTTCAGGTTTTGTATGAACTCTGCATCATTAACAGCCACCCCGAGATATTTGTATTGGTGACAGATCTAGCTCAACGTCATTGATGTGAAACCTTGGCAGAGGGATTGTTTTAGGGTTAAGTGCCTTGGTTTTTTCAGTCGATATTATCAAGCCACACTCTGTAGCCCTTGCTGAAAGCACATCAAGAATCTGTTGCATTCTCTCCTCGGATGAGGATTTAATGCAAATATCATCGACATAGCAAATAATGGAGTCATTGCCCTCAAGTGGTATATTGTAGTGAATGTAGCTTTGCTTGCTAGTGACGGAGTGACCCTGAAGGAGTCAACAACCGCACTACTGTGTTTCACAATGGGCTTTTCGTGTCGGAGCGGGCCGGCCCGAACGGTAAGAACCCTCCGAAGGCACGGTGGGCCTGGGATAAATATGGCCACAAAATCAAGTAAAAGTGAAAATCGAAAATAATAGAAACTAAAAACCAAACCATAAAAGAAGTGAAAGTTTAAATGTTAAAAAGAAATAAAACGCTTAAAACCGTAAGCCATCCCCAAGGGTTCTTAATCAGTGGGCTTCCCCGTTTTCTTTAATTACTTAAGTTTTCTGTGTATTTGCGACACAATGAAATAAAATAAAATAAATGATAAAAAGGAGCCTGGGCGCAACTCCTTAAAAAATAAAAAGGCACATAAAGAACTAAAAAATGTTATAATATTTCCTAATAGCACGGCTTTATATATATAACAATTCTACATTTGTAAAATGACATAATTAATGATTAAACACAACACAAATCTGTACAATATAGTATATCCAGGTGTTCCACAGCGAGCCAAATCAATAGTTGCCACATTAAAATAATATAAAATAAAAGTGCTAACGTCTCCCTGATTAATATGTCAGGACAATGCCCCGTTGCAGTCTTCCGTTCCGGATCTCTGGCTTAGGGGAGCATTACCTGAGCATGTTAATAGTAGCGTATGCTAGGGAGATGTCAAGCCCAATGTGTGTAGTTTTCGTCTGACCCCTGCTCATCGGTTCAGGCAGTGGAGGTTGGTAAAAAAAAAAAAAAAAATAAGCATGGGCTGAGAAGCTCTTAACAACCATCATGTCGTTTCTACTTCAACTCATTATGCATAATTAAAAAATGTATAAAAAAATACATAAATAAAAACCATTTTCACATTAAAAGCTGAGCAGATAAAATAATAAAAGGGATTTAAAAAACGTTAAAAGGAGGTCTTTATCTCGCCTTAATTATTCATACCTGGCGGGAAGGGTAGAACAAGGCAGTTACCCTGAGGTGAGCCGCGAATAGCTGGGGACGTTTTTAAAGGCAAAGGGAATAATTTCTTTATTTATACAACATAATGAATCATGTAGAAAAACAGTTTACTACATCCCTCCAAGGCCGGATGCGTAGCTGCAAGCGTAGCTACTTCCTCGAGAGCGGGGTGATTGCTTGCGTTGCGTTACGGTCGCTCATCGGACGACGACAATTTCCACTCTGCATCCTCTGTCTCCTCAGTGGTGGCCTGAGTGTCACGGCCTCCCAAAGGCCGGCAGTCTGTTGCATATATCTCAGCAATGGGGGTTGCACGTGCAATAACTTGTCCAGGGCGTACCTTGATTAAGCGAGGCGTCGTGTTCACTACCCAGACGTCAGCGTAGCGGTCCTTCACTTGGGTCACACTTCCGGGAATAAGAAGTCGGCGGATCGATGGTACAGTTTCAACCTCTTCTTCTTGTACAGTTTGGGGCACCCGGCACTTGACGAATTTTGCACTTTCGGGCGGTACCTCCGTCGGCGTGGTGCAATGGAGTGTTCACCCACGGGTCGAAGTAATGGTGCTGATAGGGTTCCCATGTAGTGTGGTGAGGGCCAGACTGGAATGCTTGGTGAAGGTCACTTCCAACATGCATCCCAAGATTAGCAGGTGACTGGGGTCAGGAGATGGTTCATGATACAAACGAAAAGCAAATCGTCGTAAAAAGTCCATTCTGATGAGTATCTGGCCAGGGAAATCTATATCAACCACTGATGCACGGTGCATGACGGACACAAACGGAGATAGCTGCAGCGGCACGTCCACCTCTTCTGTCACCTCCATCTGAGACCCTGAGATGCCTTGCAAGATACGATGGCAACCGTGGCGTTTCGTGAGATGAAACTCTTGCAGGTGTTTCGCCTTAATAACGGTTATAGCTGAACCAGTGTCGATGAAGGCCATCACGGGGAAATCATTAATACTGATCTTAATTAATCAACGGTCGTCCTCGGTCAGCCTCGTAATCACGGCTTGCACTGCATGATTACGTCTTCCCGTCGGTCTGCACAGCGACATTAATCTTCCCCGTCGTCGACTTGCGTTGCGGCGTGAGATTATGTCGGTGTTGGTCGGTAATTAGTCGTTGGGGTGTATCGGGCTCGTATGAAGTCGTGGGTTGCAACGCCAGCGGAAGTTGAGCCCCGCGTCTTCCGTGGCGATGTGGAAAGGGCCGTCCTGTGGCGTCATCCGGGCATTCCGGGGCGAAGTGACCTGGCCTGTGGCAGCGGTAGCAGAGTCTCTCATCACGAGCGCGTGCACGACAGTTGGCAGAGGTATGACCTGTCGACTGATGATAATGGCAGAAGTCTTCCTGCACACGTGGACGAGCTCCCTGGGTCGCAAATCGGGGCGGGGACCTCGGTCGTCTTGTTACATGGTCCTCGTGCAGGGCGTCTACATGCGGCGACCAATCGGATGCTGCTGCTACTTGACGACGACTTCCAGACATCTGCGGGCGAGGATGGGAAACACCGACCCGAATATTCACAGTTGTTGGGCACAGTGCACAAGCTTGTCAGTGGGTGCATCATCTCGTGTTGCCAGAGCCTCTCTCATCCACTGTGGCACGCCTTGCAAGAAAACCCGACGAGCGAGAATGTCTGGGTCACCAATGGCGTTCGGGTAATCTCGTTCTCCTTGCAAAACTGCAGCCTGTAAGTTCAGATAAAAGTCAAACGGGCTCTGGTCTGGCATCATACGGTGTTGATACAACAAAGTAAAATAGTCATGGGAGAACCAATACCTCGAAAATGCTCTTTTAATTGTCTTTTGAACACTACCCAGTCTGATATTCCATCAAATGCACTGGAATTTATTATCACTTCAGCCGTGCCACGGCACATGACCCTTGCCATCTGGCACATTGCTTCCCCTGTAGATGGTTGCGTTACGTTTTCAATTTGCTTAATCCACGCCTCCAGCTCTTGCGACCTCTGCAAGGGCTGAGAAGTGGGGACTTCAGCCTTAAATAATGTTATACCTGGCTGGAGCATTACTAACACAGGGATGAATTACAAGACATGGGTTGCGGCATTGAAGTGTTTCTGAACGGCACGGACGAGCGCTGCGGGGTCGAATCCTGTGCCGGGTGGGCGTGACACGAAGATCGCGGCGCCTGGGTCACAAAACGTTCAATCCCATTAAGACGATCCCTGCTCTCATCGCGTCAAACTGAACTTTAAGATCGCGAGACATAGCCTCAAAGCGCATCACCATCTCATCAAACATGCTCAGACTCAAGTGATTAGCTTCATCAGTTACTCGATATTGTAAGAAAGAAACCTCTCGTGATGACGTTCGAGGGACTGCGGCCTCGGAAACAACTGGAGCAGGTGCTTCCAGATTTACACTAATTGCCATGTAAGGCATGGTGTTACTCTGATCTACAGTTGAAATATTACGTCTTTTTACTCTTTCCCATAGTTTACAAATACAAGAAGTACAATAGCAAAACCACGAATGACAGACTCCAAATCAGACAAAAGTAAAAGAAAAAAAAAGGAATTTTATAGCACAGGTAAAGCTATACAACGAATTCATTCAAAACGCCTCTATTATGCAGCATTAAAACTTAAACATACCGTAAAACTAGTTTACCAGAAAATAACAGAAACACAATCAGCATAAAATGATAAACAAATACCCGGGTAAAACTTTACTAAGAAAGACAACTCGCGTAAAACTACAAATAAAATGCACTCAAAGGCGAACAGTAATAAAACGTTACATTAAGAAAAACAGAAACCACACACATGAAAACAAGTACAAAAAAAATATTACATCAAAATGAATGAAAACTATACTAAGAAACTCTAAGAATGCTATAAAGTCACAAGTAAAACAAGTTTAAAATAAAAGCGAATGATAAAACGTTAAACACTTAACGGTAACTACACAAATAAAACTAGACTTAAAACAAAAGAAAACGTAAGGTATTATATTAAGAACGCCTGAATTAAAACAGAAAACGTACGAGACCCCTGTTCATAAAACAAGCGCAAAAACATAATGTGAGGTGGTCTTTGCTCTGTGGGCGTTAGTATGTGTGTCTGTGTGTATGTGCGTGGGCATTATGGACCGAGGTCCATAATGTCCATAGATATTCACTCTAGAGGGTAAAGTGCTATAGGGGCTTCTGCCCTGGGTACTCACTGTGCAACTCCATGTGCTTGCTGGCAGGAAAGGCAATGTTGAACGTACTGACGAGTATCCTGGAGCATGTTTGGCCAATAGTACATGTTGCACAAGTTGTGGTATGTCTTGTGTATCCCGGGATGCATTGCAAGAGGTGATTCATGGGCTTACTTCAGAGCTGATCCATGTAGGCTTATTGGAACACATAGTTGATATATGACTTTATTGGGCTGATGCCGTAATCGGTAGAGGACTCCTTCTTTAAGCTCAAAGTCTGAGAGAGGGGTGGGCAGTTTGCGCTTTGGCATAGTTCCATCACGCAGGTATGAAATCAAGCTTTGCAATTTCGGGTCTTTACTCTGCTCCAATGCTAAGTCCTGAGGAGACATATGGTTGACATCTGTCACGGCCACTTGCCTGGACAACAGATCGGGAACATGATTTGTGGGGCCTTCCTTATACCGGATCTCAAAATCATAAAAGGAGAGGTCATGTGCAAACCTGGTCATTCTTGGTGACTTCGTACGATGTTTAAAAATGTAGACCAAAGGACGATGATCGGTTAGGATGAGGAATTTGCGTCCATACAGGTAAGAATCAAAGACGCGAACGCCTTCGACAACTGCTAGAGCCTCACAGTCAACAGCAGGATAGCGTGTTTCAGAGTCCCACAACTTCCTACTGTAGTAGGCCACAGCATGAGGTGTCCCATCGTTATCTCGCTGAATAAGAGCTGCTCCTACGGCGATGCTGCTGGCGTCTGTATGAAGCTCAAAAGACCGCGAAAAATCAGGCTGCTTGAGGACAGGAGTAGACACCAAGTGCTCCTTGAGTTTGCTGAAGGCTTCTTGTTGCCCTTTCTTCAGAAAAAGATGTAGGGGTGCTGCAAGTGTGGCATAGCCCTGGATGTGCTTACGGAAAAAACCAGTGGCACCAAGGAACCGACGGACCTCCTTGATGGTACGTGGAACAGGAGTGTCCAAGATTGCTGAAACCTTGTCATGGTCTGGGTGGACACCTTCAGGTGAAATGGTAAAACCCAGGAAGTTGATGGTAGTGGCTGCAAAAGCACACTTCTCAGGATTTAGCTTCATCCCTGCTGCAGAAAGTAGGTGGAGAGTCTCTTGCAAGTCCTTTACGTGCTGTGGAAAGCCCTTAGAATAGACCACAATGTCGTCCAAGTAAGCAAGGGTATGGCGTCCCAGGACAGAAGAAAGCACAAGGTTCATTGTTCTTTGAAAGGTGGTGGGTGCAGTGCTAAGACCGAAGGGTAGCCTGCAGAATTGAAAGAGTCTATACCCATCACTAAAGGCAGTCTTGGGTCTGTCGGCAGGATGGACATCCACACTCCAATA